>QARZ01040671.1:10711-29098 GCA_013407115.1 Glycine latifolia | reverse complement strand
ATATCCATAGGTGACAAATCCTCCATCTTTAAGAGTCAAATTTGTAAGCATGGATATGTCACCGGTCATATGTCTAGAGCATCCACTATCAAGATACCATAATGAAGATCTTGCTCTTAGACATACCTGCAAAATTCAAATCAATTTACAAAGGTAGGTACCCAATTGAATTTGGGTCCATAGGGGTTAGCTGTTTTCTTTTTCTTGGCACCTAAATGCATTCTCCATTAGGCACATAGAATCTCCTAGCATAGCATTTACAAGATGTGTGACCTTTCTTCATACAATAGTTACAAGTAATAGTTCTTGAAGTATTTTCAAAATAAGTCATGTGATTAAACCTTGGTTTTGAAACAACTTTTGTATATTTCTGTTTTGGAGGCATAAACTTGGTTCTTCCATTGGATTTTGATCCATGCTTGTAACCCAAACCAGAAGTATCTCCTGCATACTTTTGCACACTTAGCATTTCAGCCAAATTGCATTTTCCTTTGTAAAGCCTTTTCAAAAAGATCAACCAAGTAATTATTTTCAGAAAATACTACCATAAGTTTTTCACCATGACTTCTTTTGAACTCATCAAATTCTTTTTTTAAATCATTGTATTAGTCAACATTAGATGAAGAAGAAGCACATACATAACCATTTAATTTGTAACTTGAAACAAGCTTTTCATTTTCTTCTTTCAGTTTACAAATTTCAAATTGTAATTCAGCAAGTTTTCTGACATGCCATCTAAGATCTCCTTTTAGCTTGTTATTGGATTTTGCAAGCCTTTGGGCTTCTTCATGCATTTCTTGAAAGGCATCAATAGCTTGATCAAATTCAGACCTTACCTCAGTTTTAGCAATTGATAAATCATCATCTTCTTCAATTGTAGAGGTAAGACACACATTTGCTTCTTCATCTTCAGTTGATGATTCAAAAGTTGTTGATTCATTATCTTCCCAAGCTATGTAGGCTTTCTTGGGCTTTCCTTCTTTCTTCACCTTGTTTTCACTTTGTTGTTTCTTCAAGAAGATTGAACATTCAGATTTGATATGGCCAGGTTTGCCACATTTAAAGCAAGTGAAATTGTTGTCACTTCTTTTGTTGGTGCTGTTGTTGTTCTTTGTGAACTTCCTATTCTTGTTTCTCCTCAAGAATTTGCTGAATTTGACAATTAAGTTCATGTTGTCTTCATCATCCTCTTCACTTGAATCTTCCACTTTTTCCGCCTTTGAGGATGCAGCTTTTAAGGCTATGCTTTTGTATTTCTTTTCTGCATCTTCAGAATTGGTTAGTTGTGACATTTCAAGCTCATATTCAAGTAGCTTACCAAATAGTGCAGCCATTGACATTTTGGATAGGTCTTTTGATTCTTTGATTGTTGTCACCTTTGGTTGCCATGGTCTTGTAAGGCACTTTAGGATTTTGATATTTAGCTCTTTAATATCAAATATCTTTCCAAGACCAAGAAGATGATTTACTATATGAGTGAACCTTGTTTGAAGCTTAGATATGTTTTCTGTGGGATTCATTTTGAACATTTCATACTCATGTATTAAGGCATGCTTTCTTGATCTTCTAACTTCATCAGTACCTTCATGAGTAATCTCCAGGATCTCCCACATCTCCTTTGCACTATTGCACCTAACTGTTCTAAAGAATTCATTAGAAGAAAGTGCAGAAGTAATCATATTCTTAGCTTTAAAATCATATTGAACAACTCTCTTTTCAGCATCAGTCATTTCATCCCATTCTTTGGGAATCATATCATTACCAACAGTTTTAACAGGAATCACAACACCTTTTTCTATTGCATTCCAAGCACCTGGGTCATTTGATTGAATAAAGATTTTCATTCTATTTTTCCAAAAACTGAAGTGCTCTCCTTCAAACATTGGAGGACGATTGAGGGAGGCACCCTCCTTGAAGGTACTTTGTGAGGTATTCATTTTCTTTTTAAAGAAAGATAGTGATCTTGAATAACTCTCAAGAACCTACTCTGATACCAATTGAAAAAAAAAAGAATACCCACAATAACCAAGAGGGGGGTGAATTGGTTAAAACTTGGTCTTTTAAAATTTTATTTTCTAAATCAGAGTTAGGATCTTAATCACTTTAAAACCAAGAAAGCTTTTATTCAATCAATTCACTCAGCTCAAGAAAACAATGTCCCAAAACTGAACTTTGTTGAGTAATGATAAGAACACCAAAAATCAATGAACAAGATAGCTTAAAAGATATTAAAGAGCAGAGAATCAACACAAGAATTTATCCTGGTTCACTTCTCAAGAGAAGCTACATCCAGTTTCTAATCAACACTAGATTAGAATTCCACTATTGGAAAAATTTCAGTTCTTACAAGCTTGATTACTTTTACTCTTTATCAACCCTAGATAAAGAAAGGAAATCTAAAGCCCTATTAGACACCTTATCAACAAGAACTAGAAAACACTACTCTGTTCTTCCCTAGAGAAGATTACTCTAGTGCAAGCCTCAAGAACAAATTTACAATAGCACCCAATTACAGAAAATTCAAAAACAGAATTACACCCAAAGAGAATGGAGAGAAATAAACTGTTGATCCAATGATTATGAATGCAAATGAGTTACCAACAAAGTTGAATGATTAAATGAAACTTCAGAACATGCTCTCCTATTCTTCTTTGAAAGACTCTTGCCCAAGTAATCAATCAAAACACATGAGGATTAAGAGGTGGGACAAGAGGTTACTAAGCTCAGAAAAACTCTTTAAATCTTGGTGAAGGCTTATATGTAATCAGAAATTCATATATTCCAAGTTTTTTTTAAACCAGAACAAGCTTCACTCCTATTTATAAGAAAACTTTGTAACTAACATTAATCGATTAAACGCGCCAAATAATCGATTAAAACGCATAAGTAATTGATTAAATTGTCATTTTAATCGACTAAAGTGTTCATATGTTTTTTGGGTTTGAACAACGAGCAAAATAATCGATTAATACGACTAGTAATCGATTAAACCAGTAGCACAACATTTCATAAAAGTCTTGTGTAATCGATTACAAGAAATAGTAATTGATTAAAGCAGTGCAACAAGCTTTTCTGAGAACATTGTGTAATCGATTACAATACCCGGTAATCGATTATTGCAGTGGAACAAGCTTTTTAGAAAGTCTTATGTAATCGATTACAATACATGGTAATCGATTAAAGCAGTGAAGCATGATTTTCCTTTAACACTAAATAATCTATTACAATAAATGGTAATCGATTAAAGTGTTCATCAAAGCTTTTCCAGATTTGAAAACGAAGCAAATAATCGATTAATACGCTGTGTAATCGATTAAACCAATGCAATTTGCATTTTTCCAAAAACATTGCTTCTTTGAATCTTTTAATAAGAAATTGCTTTGATTCTTTGCTAAAACTCTTAGGCACATAAATGGTTAAATGCATGCAATGCAAGGATCAATAGATTGGCCTCTTTAACACTTCATTTGATTTACAATCTTCCAAGGCATTCCAAGACATGTGAAAAGCTCAAAACAATTCTTCAAGTCCTAAGCTTCAAGATTTAAGATGCTCCCCCTATATCCAACACCCATGGTTGTATGTTATGTATGTACACGTGGGATGTAGTGACCGATTGGTTACCCTTGTGAGGAAGGATGTGTTCTTAGCCACGGTCAGTGCATCGGTAAGCCCATATTGGGGTGTTATGTATGTATATGGGCGGTGTATGACGGGTTACCCTTGTGCAGAAGGATGTGTTCCTAGTCGGGTTATACATTGATAATGCCTATGTTTCATACTTCATTTGCATTGATGGAAATAAGATGATGGCAGTAGGGTACAAAGGTACTGGGGGGCATCTCTATTTGGAACTCCCTTGTGACTCAGGGCTGATCACCATGGGGGGGAGCGGCCTGTGCACGATAGAGTGACCTTGACGAACTACTGCATCATTTTCCTAAGAAAGGCTATTTCCATGAGGATGATACCATATTGCATGCTGATAGATGAGTCAGGTGCATGCATCATTTCGTGCATGATTGTTTGAGTTGTGAAATGCATCGAATGATTGATTTGTTGAGTGCGTATTGGATTGATAGAATTTTGGTAATAATTATGATTCTGATTGTTGTTTCCTTTCCAATTGTGGTTACTTGATAATTATTGGTTGTACATAATAAACTCACCCTTGCGTTTGTTGTACCGTGTGGTTGGTACCTGTGATGATCGCAAACCTTCGTTCGTGTAAGCAGATGAGCAGCCTTAGGTGACTCTAGAAGGAGATTCTTTTTAGTTGGAGCCGCCAAGCCGACGTGATGATGTTGGATTTCCTTTTGGGAAAAAGTTGTGTTTTGTTAATCAACTCTTTCTTAGTTAGTCCTTTGACTTTTTGTTAGATATCTAATTTCAGTTGTATTACATGTAAAACTAAAGGAAGATTTAACATGTGGATCACATGTACCGATTTAATATATATATATATATATATATATATATATGTACATATGTGATTAATTATGGAATTGTAATATGTGTATGATAATTATATTATCGCGAAAAATTTACCATCATTTTCATAATCAATTTAATGAAGTTTTCAATAAAAGTTAAATCTTGTGCGGTAAGAGTTGATGATACAATAGCGACGAGGCAAGTCTTTACACCAAGCCTATGGTGCCACAACATTACATTTGTGCTAGAATCAGAAACAAAGACAGAATCATTTTCCACAAAGGCTACTTGAGACTTCACATCCTCAAAGTAGTGAATTCCTCCTTCTTTTCTAACACTACCAATAGTCCTCCCCGAACCCTGTTCCTAAAAAATAAAATTATGAATGGAGAACGTCACACGACAATTGAGATCTGAAGTCAATTTACTGATAGAAATAAGATTGCAAGCTAAAGTGGAAACATGTATAACAGAAGTCAACATAATATTCTCTGAGAGTTTAACCGATCCTTTCCTAGCAATTTGTGTGAAACTACCATTTGCTAGTTTTACCCGTGAGGTCTCATAGCATAGGGTATAAGAACAAAACAATGTTGGCTTACCTATTGTGTGATCAGACGCACCAGAATCAAGTATCCAACAAGAACTATTATGGACATGAAGAGTCGCACCTTGTTGGGCTACAAGGCGAGTAGTGGTGCTAGGTTGAGAGCCAGATGACTAATGTAAAAACTATTGGAATTGATCATACACATGTGGTATGACGTTCTTAAGGTTTATCTTTAATGGGAACCAGATAAGCTTAACCTTTATTAGACCCCTTCGACTTCTTGTTAGCTGGTTTGCCATGAATGTCCCAACATTTTTCATGTGTGTGACCAACCTTGTTGCAGTAATTGCACCAAGGACAAGCATCTCGCTAAGAGTCTCTAGGAGCAACGAACGTAGTGGAAGAAAGTGATGAAGCCATTAACGCAAGGATGAAAAAAACAAAAACAAATTAAAGTACCCGAAACAGTGATATGATCCCCAAGACAGATAGAGGAGGCGACGATAGTGTGTTCCGGAGAATCACACGGTGAACAGAGATCGAGAAGGCAATGCATAAACTACATGCGATGAAAGATTGTTGCATGTGTGGCTGTGCATAGAGCTAATTCTGCGACAAGATTCAGCCTCAAACTTTTGTGCTGATTCGACTGGTGCCCTCAGTTTAATGATTGGTGCCCTGTAATTGTTGGTTTTGGCTAAAACAATATGATGATTTGTTTTTAAAAAGATGGAAAAAGAACATAGACAATGAGAAATAGGTTTCAGCCTTGGCTGAAGGTTAGGAACGAATACCTGCTCTGCTACCATGTGTGAATGTATGATTTTTATATGTTTCTGCTAAAGGGAATGAATGTTATTTATACAAGTGATCAAAGAGTAAAAAGGAAACTAACTAATCACAAAATCAATCCTAATAAAAAGGAAATAATGGAAACAAATAAATTGATGATATTCCTAATAATTAGCCACTAATATTCCTTTATTTTTCTACACTAACCAAGGCCCAAGTATAACTTTTGTGACTGACCAAGGTCCAACAACACCTTTCCGTTATAAAAGTATACAACAATTCCATTGTATTTTTCTCCACCCCAAATACATGCAACGCAAACACAATTTTGTTGTATACTTTTAAACGAAATCATGTTTCTCTTGATTTTTGTTTGACAGGGCATAACTTTTGACTCATATGTCTTATTTCAGCATATAATATGTCTATCTCATAAAATTTTGAAAGAAATCTGTGACAAGTCCCCAGTCCAATATTCTTGCCAAAAAAACCTTTGCTTTATGAAAAAATTGACTTTAAAGATTTGGGGGTAAGAATAACATTTTGGTGGTTGAGAATAGCAACCTTTATTAATCAACAAAGTTTTAATTTTAATTTTTTGTTTATATTTTTAAATCAATGAATGATTATGTAGTCACTATAGAGGGCGACCGATTTACGATCACTATAAGCATCTAATATTGAAGTCACTCTTAAGGGCGACTGATTTATTAGTGTCATATGTAACATAAAATTGAAAAAATATTTTTAATTTTTTTTAACCCTTTACCATTGTTGTAACACCCTGAAATTTACAAGTTGATAGATATTTGTGTTAATTAATTGTTTAGTATAATTGTGTAAAAATTGCTGAAAGTGTGTGTGCATTGATATTTGTGCTTAAGGAGTGTAAGTCAAAGTTTGTGGCTGAAATAAAGCTGTCCATGCACATATAACGGTGGTGGCTTTGGTGGCTGTTTGGTCATGCAAGTAGGCAGCTATGGTGGCTGTGGTAGCTGGCTGATTCAAGTTATTGGCAACTTGCCTCATAGCTCTGTCTATAAATAGCAGCGCAGGACGCGGAAGCACGATTCACTCTCACTTCTCTGCGTGTTTCTCTTCTTTCTCTCTCTTCTTCCACCTTCTGTATCACTTAAACTATTGAGAACCACCGTAGCAGTGGCAGAAGATCCCCTCCGTTAGGAAGAGTTCGTAAACGGAGCATAACCTTTCATTGCTAGTCACTGTGAGAACGAGTGTTCGAACAAAACACACGTTAAAGATCGAAAGAGAAGAATCTCTGTTGAGGTAAGGGGAGTTTATTGTGTTAATAATGATTTTAGATATCATGGTTGAGATAAATTGTGTATCTGTTGTTTGATATTTTTTATGAAATGTATTGATGATGATGTTTTTAAGTGGTGTGTTTATGAAGAAGACGACTACCGGATTGAGTTGTTGAGTATGTGATATATATTAAAACACTGTTGTGTTGTGACCTCGGCTAACGGGAAGGGTAGGCCGAGTTAGGTATATATATCAATCCCTTGTGTTTGGGATTTCGGCTACCGGGATAGGTAGGCCGAGTTAAGTATCCCTTGTGTTTGGGATGTCGGCTACCGAGATGGGTAGGCCGAGTTAAATATATGTGTCAATCCCTTGTGTTGGGATGTCGACTACCGAGATGGGTAGGCCGAGCTAAATATACGTGTCAATCTCTTGTGTTGTGATGTCAGCTACCGGGATGGGTATGCCGGGTTGAATGGTTTACGTAGCATGCATGTATGCATGTAAAACATAACCAAGTCCTTGTTGGCGGACATTTGTATGCCGGGTTACTAACCCGGGGTTGTTTCCATAAGAGCTTCTAAAGCTCACTTTTTTTTTCCTTAGATATATCGGGTTCCTTACCCGAGGGTGTACCTTAAAGTTTAAGTTTTAAGTCATTTTAGAGAGAGAGATACCAGGTTCCTCTACCCGGATGAGTTCGTGTCTTCTCGGGAATAGAGCCATTGGGTTCGTCTACCCGGATGAACTCGTGTCTTCTTGGGATGAGAGCAACCAGTTTCCTTTACTCGGTTGAGTTTGTGTTCTTTCTCTTAGAACGACCGGGTTCCAAACACGTGTTGACTCTAGAATTTCATTCTTTTCTTTCTTTAAAAAGATTGGGTTCCTTACCCGAGGTGAGCTGTTATCTTTAGAACTACTAAGTTCAAAGCCTTTTCTTTGTGAGCTACCGGGTTACTTACTCGGCAAAGCTCGTATGTTCTTGGGAAAAGATCTACTGGGTTACTTACTCGACAGAGCTTGTGTATTCTTGGGAATAGAGCTACTGGGTTCCCTTGATATCCTTTAACCAAACTTTTACCGACCTTGTTCGGATTCTTTCTTCAGAGTTGTTATAGCTGAATAACAACTCAGACATCTAAAACCTTACACCGTTTTACGTGTATGTTTTTGAATATCGTGATTACATTGAGATTGGCCATTGTATTGGCTTGAGTTATTTAATGCATTGATTCCATTGAGAGGTGTATAGCGACACCAACCAGGAAGGGATTGCTCCTGGGGCGGTTTATACAGTGGTGCCCATGGTATTCTAAATGCATTTGGATATACATAATTACCCATGGGGGTGTATGACATTATCCTACCCGGGTCGAGTTGAACCTGGGCTTGGGTCATACATTGATGTGCCATGGTGATAGCTTATGTGTTGACATGAGATGCTGGATAGTGCATCGGTGTGCCCTTGTTTGGGTGATGAGTATGTACATGGGAGGTGTATAGTGACACTAGCTAGGAAGGAAGTTGCTCCTGAGCCGGTCTATACAGTGGTGGCCTTGAGAGACATACTTCATGCATGACGAAAAGAGGATGATTGGTTGCAGAGTACGAGAGGTACTGGGGGACCATTGCTGTAGGGATAGCCTTCTGACACCCATTTGGTTGATCACCATGGGGGGGTGAGACCCATGCACAACAGAGTGACCTCGATGAGCTGCAGGAATCATTTGTACCATGGATTTGGCCTCTTGTCCGGGGATGGTACCACATTGCATTAACTAAGAGTTAAGTCAGGAACATGCATCATGACTAGTCATTATAAGATGAATTGGTGAAGTGGTTTGGACAGGTTATCCATGATTGATTATGTGAATGAAATGTTTAAATATTGTTGTGATAATGTAATGACCGGGTTGTGTTTTTATAATTGATGATATTTATTAATTATTATTTTACATGATGAACTCACCTTTACTTTTCTTGTGCCATGTGGTTTTGGTTCCTGTGATGATCACGAACCATGTTTGTGTGAGCAGATGAGCAATAGCAAGCAGTCTGGGAGTTATTTCTTTTTGATGGAGCCGCCAAGTATCTACGATAATGTTCGATTAGAACCCAACCTATAGATGAGTTGTGATTCCAGGATGGCTTTGGACCATATCCTGGCCACGAGCTGTATTGTAACAACTCACTCTTAATTAGAACCCGGCTTATAGAAGTGTTCTGTTGCCAGAATGACCTTGAATTGAAACCCGGGCAGGAGTTGTATTTTGCTAGATGTACCCCTTGTTTTAATGGATACACCCCATTGTTTTGCTAGTTACACTCCCGTCACTTAATCCCTTGTTTCTTTTGAAAACTATGTACACTTTAGACATGGTTGTTTGTAATCACTCCAAATTATGTTCTTAGATAAATATATTACGAGGTATTTCAACATTGATTATTCATGTTTTGATTATTGATATTGATTAAGTTTAAGCGTGAAATTTACTACTATTTTTGTAATCAATTTAAAGGGATTTTTAAATATAAATTACAATTAATAACATGATTAAAGAGTATGATACGGTAGCGATGAGGTGGGTCGTTACAATTGTGACAACCTTTCCTTGCCCAAAAAAGAATGCTCTAAGATAACCTTTTTTTTCTCTTTTCCCACTCACTAAATCACTAAGGAAAAAAAATCGCTAGATCACTAACAACTCTGTTTCTCCTTCTTTAATGATTGTCTCAACGAACGTTGCAAAAGCTTTGTCTTTCTCTAAGTGTTAGGGGGTTGGGGTTGGCCGGTGGTGATGAAAACTTGAGATGTTGTTGCCGGTGTCAGGGTTGGCTGGTTAAGGTGGGGTTACGAGGTTGGGGAGGTTGTTGCGCACACTGTTTTCGGTTTGGGAGAGAATCGGGTTGTGCAAAAATGGGGTTGATAACAAAGTGGGGGTATGGCGCAGAGGGGTTGTGCAAAATGGGTTCTCGGGTTTTTTAGAAGGATTGGGGTATCTATCTCTTTTTTTCTCTCTCATCTAGCATTAATGGCTCATTCTCTCAATGTTTTTTTGTTATGTGAACATCTTTGCGGTGTACAGTCTTTGCAAAACCTTTCTCTGCAGCAGTGTTGTTCACTATGACCAAGCCCAACAAGCTTTTTTTTGCAAGTAAGCTTAAGCATATTTTTCTGTCTTTTTATTTGCTTGCTAGTTTTTCTTTTTCTTCCAAGTTTTATGGCTAGTTAGTTTTAGTTACTACCATCTCATGTTATCATTTGTTATGTTTTCATTTGCTATGTACAAAACTTATATGCAATCATTAGGTTCTTTCAGTGTTGTTAGACCCCTAAGTTAATTTGGATATAGAATTAAATTGTGTTTTACTTTTTAGTTTTTCAAAACCACTTTGATTATATATTTGATTAGTTGTTGCTTTAGATTTTGATGGTCTAAAACAATTACATTACTCTATATGGCTTATCATTGTATTAATTATTCACTTGTTTAGTTAGTTTCCAAGTTCTAAAACTGCAGTGCAAGTTTAAGTACATTTTGGCAATTAGTTTGTGAATATGCTTGTCAATATAATTCAATTTTTTCCATTTCCATTTTATGTCATTTTAGGTCATTTTAGCTAATATATTAACAGATTCGGTTACAAGCATTGACCACTAATTTAACAAATCACAAGAACCTAGTTAACACTACAAGCTCACCCTTCCCCTGCCTTCCCTAAATGTATCTTTTTTCCATAGATAATGATTTAATGGATCCTTATATTGTACAATCCTTTAAATTAGGAATGTTTCTTGTTGTAGGAGTTAAATTTTATGTGATGATCCTTATTTTTTTTATTTGTTTCTATTAGGTGTGTTACTATTTAAAGATATATTAATTGATGACAATCATGAGATTGTAGCATACCTTGTCATTTGAGTGTATTAATTGGACCCAATGAGAATAGAATAACATTGATAAGTTAAGAAACATGGTTATTTTTTGTGGTGGATATTGTCAATTTTGAATTTGCATTTTTGTTACTACTTATTTTAGACAACGTCAAATGGCAAACCTCCTACCCATCATAATTGTTTTATCATACACAACAACGTAAGAAAGAATAGACATGGGTGGATCAAAGATCAACACATGGATGAAAGTCACAAAACTTATGTGTTAATTTGTCTAAAATTGGTGTCTTTTTTATGTTGCTACCTTAACTAGCCTTTTTATTTTGGTGTTTATAGTAGGAATTTACACGTGCATGGGAAGAAGCCTCCCAAACAATATTTGTTATAGAAGAGTCTCCACCTGATGAATTTCAAGTTTGAACTCAAGCTGCTGGAGTGATAAAGGACAAGGAATATGGGCTTAGATCAGAGTCAAGCAAAGCAATTGAGAGACACTCCTATCTGTTAGACTCAGGGGGAGCTAGAGAGGATCAAAAAGCTGAGGGTCTTAGACATTGACATGTTTAGGCCTTTACATGCCAATTCAATTGAATGGCATTTGTAACTTGTGTACGTCAAAGTTGATGCCTCCTATGATCCATTTGCATAAAACTCATTCATGTTTTTGCATCCATGTTTCCACAAAAGTAAAAGTTTCATAAAAAGCTTTTTTGAAACACAGGGTTTTCATGAATGCATAAAAGGCTACATGTTTCAATTTTCAAGTTTTAGAAAATAGTTTCTCACTGGTGTAATCGACTACCAGCAAGTGGTAATCTATTACTATGAACTAAGAACACTTTAATAGATTACGATATTGTGGTAATCAATTACATAGTTCAAAATCACATAATGGACTTCCAGTGATAATCGATTACAACATGGTGGTAATCGATTACTTGGCAACAATCTTGAATAAAGCTTCCTGTGATAATCAATTACATTGCATTTTAATTAATTACATTGTTCATAAGTCTTTTCCAGAAACCCTCAAGAACACTTTAATCGATTAAATAAGTGATTTAATTGATTACTTATAGTTAGAACATTTTTATATAAATAGATGTTACTTGTTTTAACTAAACACAACGAATTTCATAAACCTTTTTGAAGAGAGAAAGGATACTATGAGCTATTAAGTGTTTTAGACTCATAAATCCTCAGTTTCATCATTCATAAAGAATCCATGAGAGGATTTCTTCTTTGAGCATTATTGCAAAAATAAAAAGGCTTTGGAGAGATTCTTTTGAGATATTCATTCAACCTTGATTTAGAATCTTTATCATTTGCATTCATCTGAATTGGATAATCAGGTTGTTTCTCTCCGTACTACTTTGGCTATAATTCTTTTTAGAATTTCTGAGTTGTGTAACTAGAGCAATAGTTTTTCTTAAGGCTTGTTTAGAATAGGTTTTTCTAGAGGGAAAAGTATAGAAGGGTTTTCTCTATGTGTTGATCATAGAGAGTCTAAGGGAGTTAGATTTCTTATTCTTAATCTAGGTTTGATTGAGAGTGGCTATATAAGCTTGTAAGAAACATATTACTAATAGTTGAATCCTAACTAGTTGGTTAGGAAAATTGGATGTAGCTTTTCTAGGATGAGAAGTGAACCAGTATAATTCTTGGTGTTGATTATTTCCTCTTTATCTTTTCTTGTAGTTATTAATTGTCATTCATTGGTATAACTTTTCATAATCAATAGAAACATTTTTGTTGTCATTGCATACTTTAAAGATTGGAATTTGATTGATTGAAAGTGTTTAACGATTGTTTTGTGATACTATCCTTTTCAACTCTGATTGTTAAAGAAATTTTAAGTTGCCAAGAACAACCAATTCACCCCCCTCTTGGTTCTTGTGTGCTGTTCATACTATTTTCACTATACAACTCTAATTCTTCATCATTTGATTGGGTAAAGCGGGAGGAGATTGAAGAATCACAAAACAAATTAAAAGTTATTGAAAATAAGAGTAATGATCTTCTTGACAGAGTGGTAAACAATGAGAGAGAGTTTCAACAAAACAAACAACTCATGCAACAATTGATGGAAAAGATGAACTTTCAACAAACAAACAACGTTCTACTGCTACCAGACTAAAGTGATAGACATTTTGTGTAGTTATTTGGATAACTAGTTACTTATTAATTTTGTAAATGTTTTGATTCTTATAATTTGGATGAGTCTTTATGCTTTTTGTGTAGTTATCTAGATAAACTAGTTACTTAAATGTTTTGATGCTTAGTTCGGATGAGTCTTGATATTTGTTTTGATCTATTTTATAAAACAAACTTGATATGCATCATCATACTATTGATGTATTATTGATAAATAGATAGTTACTTATTATTGTAAATGTTTTCAAACTTTGTTTTGATGAGTCTTGATACTTGTTTTAATAAGTTTTATAAAACAAAGTTATTGTTCACCATTAGGTTGATTTGTATTGATAAATACAACATATACTTTACATTTTACTAGGTAAGTTTTTATGAAAACAACAATTAATACATAAACAACAAATGTTGCAATCAACGACCTATTTTCTGACTGAGATAACAAATATATCGTTGAATCGCACTATTAAATTAATTAACACCAATCACTAAACCAGTCACTACAGATGAGTCAATGAAACATTTGTTGATTGTCAGCCATTGAGTACCAGTCACTGCTATTTAGTCATCAAAATAGTCGTTGCTAATCAGTTGCTAAGGACAAGTTTGTTGAATCAATCCCTGGTCCATATAGTGACTAGTTTTCCTATAATATTGATTGACTAATGACTGACAAGTCAGTCCCTATTTACCTATTTTCTTGTAGGGTTGGATGGCTAAGGGAGGTGCAACATCATATTCTTCGTTATCCTTGTGGAATGTGTATCCTTCAGGAATCAGATCTTTGTTACTACCTGATGCCTTCGGCACTTCCTTTGTTAAATGTGTTTAGATTCTTGTCGTTTGTATCTTTTTCCAGTGATTAAAAAAACTAATTAAAAACAACCACAGTCTTTATTTTATAGTAAAGAGCACTAGTGAACCTTCATCTTCACAATCCTAAAATATCTTGAAAATCTAAAAGTCCCCAAATCACCAACAAAGAACAAGCAAGAATTTGTTCACAAATTGGGCAGGTGTTGGAGAGAGGGTACTCGAAGAACTCGGGGGAAAGAGGCACAAAAAATGAATCTTGAATCAAAAGGTGTCAAGCTCGCCAACAATTTCATTATTTAAGATCTTTTTGAGGGGAAGACCTAAAACCCCACAAAGAAAGGCCATTATTCACATGATTTTGCTAGGTAGAGAACTTGAGTTAGAAATGATATAACTTCAACACCTGGGATACTAAAATTGCACGACTACAATACTTGAAGGATCAAAAGTACATTTAAAGTCTTAATCTTTTTTATGTAATGAATTAAAACTCAAAATATTGTGCCATCAAGAATGTGGTTCAATTAATGCGAGTTTGTTAAAGTTTAACTATTGATCTTGATATTGTGTCTTCAATATACAATTACATCACATACTTATAGGAATGACTTTGTCACCCATAATGGTATTATTCGGTTTCCATAAGATTATCTTTGATAGATGACACATGTAAACTATAGATTAAAAAAATGCAAATTATTTTTATAAATGTGTTGGTGTAAAATATCCTTAGTGGTGGTGTCAACTACATACCAAGCGATGATTTCCTGTTAGGCGATTGATCCAAGGAAGGAACTCTAATCCTTGGCTAGGTTCTTGGTCTGCTCCTAAGATCTTTCCAACAGTAAAGAGTAATAAGGTTTATGCTAATCCTAAATAATTTGTGGTAAAGGAACGGAAATGGCTAAAAAGAAATAAAGAATGAAATAAATAAAAGATAAGAAACTGAGAGAAGGATAATTATATTTCTAGGTTCTTGGATCTGTCCTCTCTACAATTTGATAGGCCCTATTTATAATTGTTCTTCCAATGGTTACATTAGCCGTAGAACTAAAAATTCCCTAAAATCTAGGAGATCATGCCTAACATTATGTTAACTACTTCCTTAGTCTCCAAGCTGCTCTCCACGACATGCAAATAGGGCCCACATTCTCTTCCTAATAATTGCCTTCATGAGTTTTACCGAATTTCCCCAAATTAGCCACATGAGCTGTATCTAATCAGTTGCCTTGTTTCCAACGGCTAACTTTTTTGGTATCAACATAACCGCCTCAATTTTCCTGCGTCATTTTGTTCACAAGCATTATCTTCTCGAACGACCATGCAAAAATTTCAAATGCTCAGGTCTCATTCTCGCATATCCCCTATTCTCTTATCTTCTGCAATTTATTATATTTGTTTCTCACTATAAGAAAGCTCTAATCATTTTCCTCAACAATCAGTCACAAAAAACCCTAACCTTTGATCATTATGTATTCCTTTGAACAACCTATTTTCAGTGCCTTTGTCCATTCACCTGAACCAGAGCCATATTCCACCATCAATACCCTCATCATCTACGATGAACGCTACCAAGTGTATTTCCTGGGTCCTTGGCATCTCATTGAAGGTGAGGATATTGACAAAATGGCTAACAAGTTGTTTAATCATGAGAAAAAACCTCTTCCCATCACCTAGCCTAAACCCCTTCTAGAATACCAAGCTTGGTTGAAGAGGGTATCAACTACCTACAAGGATGAGTGAAAGGATTGGCGAGTTTACAACATGATCATGTTGCAGTCATCAACATGCATTGGTTGTGGGACGTGTTTAACGACATCTTTGGATTCTAGTCATTCAGCTATCAATGGCTTTGTCCTTTCAAAAGCTATGGTTGGTCCAACCTTGCTTGACATGGTTGCCATCTTGAGCCTACCAATCTATGGCAAGGAGCCACTGTCACTGTGTGTAACCTGTTGTTCCACCACTCCCAAAACTCTCAACATTACATTCTCTAAAGATGACTCTAAGTATTCTAAGTTCACGGTGCTTAATGTCAAAAATCTTGAGGATTGCCATACAGAGTACAACACTATTTATGGCCCCATCTGGTTTTTGGTGTTATGTGCACAGTTGTACTTCCTTGATGTTCACTACCCGAGCACTGGTGTTCTTAAAACTTAGAAGGAAGATACTTGTTATGGCAAAGCCTTTATACGCTTTCCTGCATCCAAAGCAACAACTTTTTCCATCACTAAATGGCTCATAACAGCTAACTTCTCGCTTCGCTTATCTCTTACCCCCTGAACCATCAGCAGATTGAACCACATTGGACTCTTATTGATACTACCTCTGTAAGCGAGGCAAATGTCATGGCTAGGAACAACTGGGCTACGGTGTTGACAACTCGTTGTCTCTTGTTTGGTGTAAAACCCACTTCAACGAACAACAAGCTAGCCGTTGAGGCCTATTATCTCATTATTTTGCTAGATAGATTGGTTTGGTTCAATCCATTCCTAAGATTCTCCACTATCACATTCGCCTTTAGCTGAATGAGATATCAATTGTTTTGGAGGACATCTCAAATAAGCTCCACTATTTTGTATATAGGAGTTTCTCTTTCAGCCCCAACATTGTGGACTTTTTCACAAAATGGTGGGGAGTTATTTCCATTACCCTATTTCCTGGGTCCTCAATCGATATTCTAACCAAGCTAATTGATGACTTATGTGATGATGAGCCGCCTACTTTGACTTCTATTAAGTGTCGCCAAAATAAACCAATTGCCTCTACATTAGTTGTTTAAGAGGATAATTTCTTCTGTGCTTCATACTCCTAATCTTGATATTCTTGCTTACCTAGATTCTTTTGCAGACCAACCCTCAAAATCTTCATGGTTTTATCTAGTCGATGTGGATGCCTTGCCAGACTTGCCAAAATCTCCCAAACCCCGACCACCTTTAAGACCGGCTGGTCCTAGGCATTAAACTCATCATTCAAATGTGCTGCAAATCATAGCCTCTAAATTAGCTCATATAATAACCATGATTTGTAAAAATAAAAAATAAAAAAAAAACATTTATTATTATTTTATTTGGCGCGATTAGCGCCAGGAGCAGCGCCGTTAGCGCCATGACTCGACCCTGTGGCGCGATTAGCGCCAGATATGGTGCTGTTAGTGCCAGAATGGCCCTGGAGACCCCCAGATTCGAATATCTGGCGCGATTAGCGCCAGAATGCTCCAGGAGGCCCTTCTTTCGAATTCTTGGTGCGATTAGCTTGGGGAGTGGCACCAGTAGCGTGGGGACGCGTTCAGGACCATTTAAAAGGGTCATTTGGACGAATTCTGGACCGAAAATCAGTTCTTCTTCTTCCTCTTGCCGCTTCTGCCATTGACGATTTAGAGAAGCTTCATATCTTTTCCATTCTTCATCTAAACACTTCCTACCCAACTAGAAAGTTGATTAGAACTCCTCCATGAGCTAGATTCCAGCTTCAGTTTCTTGAGAGAACCATCAATCGGAGAAATCTCGTTCTCTAGGGAACTTTGTAAAACTGAGTTTGGAAGGGAAAGAAGGCAATTCAAGGACGCTAAAGCTTGGAGAAGTGATCCTCCAGCCTTCCTTGACTGTTTAGAGGTAAGAAAATCAAGTTTTACCGATTGAATTATGAAATGGTTCTTGGGATGAATAGTGACCCAATTGAGTTAGGGCTGGAATTAGGCTTTGGTTCTTTAGAAAAATATGCTCAGGAGGTTGTTCTGATGAATACTGAGCTTTGAATCATAACTATTGATGAAGTTTGGTTTTGACTTTGAGATATGTATGAGTAGGAAGAATGTTGGTTAAATGGAGGGTATCATGACATGTATGAGCATATGTGCTTTTACTAAAAGTGTTCAGGGGACTCTATAGAAGGTGGTTATATGTTGAAGTGATTGTTTTGAATGAATTGGTTATTCTTGAGATATAGAGGGGTTGAGCAATTGTATGCTTTGAACCATTGTATGCAGAGTCTTAGAGGGACTCTAGTGCCTTGGTTAGGCTGAGGTAGATCCTGTTGAGGGTCTGTGAATCGCCTATAAGGTGGCTAGCTCTGATAACCCTAAGATAGAGAACAGAGAGGGTTTTAATGGAAATGAGTAGCGTTTCCTTTCATTCTAACGGTTGAGGACCGTTATTGATTGATTGTTTGTATGCCTTGTGTAGGGCATGATATAGATATTGCTGGTGGTTGTGACCACGAAGCCGGGAGAGCCGGTGTAGCACTGAGAGCAGGTAAGCTCTTTGTTCTTGGGAGTGTTTCCCCTTGATTGTGTTCCACCATACTCCAGAGGGAGTGATGGTTATTGTATGAATTGATGCATGTATATTGAAATTGTGTGTTACTATTTTGATTGAAAACATGTACTTGATATACATGGATTGAGGCGATGTGTGTTGATTGATGAGATTTCTCTGGCCAGCAGAATAGAATAGAATATACATATCTGAGTAAG
>QARZ01040671.1:0-10394 GCA_013407115.1 Glycine latifolia | reverse complement strand
ATATATATATATATATATATATATATATATATATATATATATATATATATATATGTATGTATATATGCCATGTACATGTGATGTGTTTAATAGTGTGATGGCTAAATGATGATGATGTATGTTATAAAAAGGGTGATGATGAACCCTTGAGACATATGTATATGTGGTGATATGGCTTGAGAACTGTGATGGCTAGTTTGTGATGCCAATTTTGATATATATGCATGGAAGTGAACCAGGGGGAGGAAAGACCTCCAAGAACCCTGAGTTTACTAAGATTGTTATCTCACCCCTGTTGAGGATTATGTTTTGCAGGTGATACTCAGGGAGTGGTTGATTGATCCCAGGGCAAGAGGCCCGAGCAAGAATAGGTTATATGAGGACCTTAGGCATAGTGTTGGAGAGCATGTTGGCTCTACTTTTGTTTTATGCCTGTGATTTTGTACCCTGAGAGGGATATGTACAATTTTGATACATACTTTGTATATTATGAGAATTCACTATATATGATGTACAGTGGGTGTTGTTAATGATGTTTGATGACGTCATTTTGTTTATCGCTTCCGAATTGATTATCTGTGATAATTGCTGTGCTTAACGACCATAAATCAATGTTAATGAACCGGATGCATACGGGGTGTTACAGCTCACATATGGCAACGCGAAATAACTAAGGTATCTGAGCAGGTCCTTAAATCTCGCCACTTTTTCCTTGTCTAGCTTAATATTCTCCTAAGCCATTATGCGATCCCTATTCATTGATTCTAATTCTAACACCAATGACCATTGATAATCATCAGCTGATAGAAGATGTTGTTTAGCCGCCCTTTGGGACTTGACATTTACTTCTAAAGGAAAAATGACATCTTGCCCATACATTAGCCGAAATGGTGTTGTACCCGTAGCGTTAGCGTTATTCTTAGTATTTCTATAAGCCCAAAATACTTTGGACAAAGTCTCGTGCCAACGTCTGGGCTTGTATGAAAAAACAATGGGACTAACCAAACCAAGAATGGGTGAATTGGTATAAAAAGTAAATCGTCAAAAATAGAGTTTTAAAACTTTTGTTGCCCAAAGGGTCGTATCACAACTTTCTTTTAAATCAATATTGAATCAATCACCCAAACATAGTACCTTTTTTGTTAAAGTGCATTAATTTGAAATATCTTTGAAACTTAACAAATTGATAAAAAAAATGCAATAGAGAGATATGATAGTTAAAGAAAAGATAGAGAACAATATTTATACTAGTTCAATTTCTATTTTACAACCCTAATTAGATTTTCACTATGCAATGTAAGTTTTACAAGAAATCACAAGCAATTTCAAATTCTACCTATAAAATGATACTTAGGCACCCAACCCTAGCATCTATCAGCATGTCTACTCCAATTACAGTGGATGGGAGATTTCTTTCAAGGTCATTACAAGCACATGTTTAGAAAACTTTGACCGGTTATAGGTAGAAAGTCCATTTCATCTGCATTAGCTTAGTCAGCCCTTGAACTTCTAGCAAGTTGGGAAAATTGAAACCCTATTTAGAGAACCATTCTAGTTTCAAATACTTAGGAACCCTCACGTTCTTGACAACATAGAACAACTTATGATCACTCTTATTTGCTTCATCAGTGAACCAAGTGTCCAAGCGATTGATGGCTACTTGGAAGCATTCACCTTATGTAATTAAACACGAGCAAGGAAAGTTAAATGTGGTGGCGGATGCCTTATCAAGAAGGCATTGTTTTATTTCTATGCTTGAAACTAAGTTGCTTGGTTTTAATCACATAAAGGAATTGTATGCAAGTGATAATGACTTCTCTAGTATTTTTGCTTTGTGTGAGAAAGGGGCTCATCAATGATATTTTAGACATGATGGTTTCTTGTTCAAGGAAAAGAGATTATGTGTTCCTAAAAGCTCTTTGAGAGAAATTTTCATTAGAGAAGCTCATGAGAATAATTTGATGGGGCACTTTGGTGTGGACAAGACTTTGGCTATTTTATATGAACATTTCTTTTGGCAAAAAATGAGGCATGATGTGCATAAGCTTATTTCTCAATGTATTAATTGTCATCAAGCTAAATCTAGATTAATGCCTCATGGTTTGTATACACCTTTGCCTATTCCTAACTCCCCTTGGGTTGACATTTCTATGGATTTTGTGCTTGGCCTTCCAAGATCCAAGAGGGGAAAAGGATTCTATATTTGTTGCTGTTGATAGGTTTTCAAAGATGGCACACTTCATTCCTTGTCACAAGAGTGATGATGCTTATGAAGTAGCCAATCTTTTCCTCAAGGAAGTGGTGAGACTACATGGATTGCCAAGAAGCATAATGAATGATAGAGACACAAAGTTCCTTAGCCACTTTTGGAAAACATTGTGGGGTAAGCTTGGTACAAAACTCTTATTTTCATCAACTTGTCATCCACAAATGGATGGCCAAACCGAGGTTGTTAATAGAACATTGGGACAACTCCTTAGGTACTACATCAAGGGTAATTTGAGAACTTGGGAGAAGTGTCTACCTCACATTGAGTTTGCTTACAATAGAGTAGTTCACGAGACTACTTCTTTATCTCCTTTTGAAATTGTTTATGGCTTTAATCCTTTAACTCCTCTTGATTTATTGCCTTTACTTAACACTTCTTCTATGGTTAATCATGATGCTTTGTCTAAAGCTTCTTATGTTAGAAAATTTCATAAACAAGTGAAGGCAAATGTAGAGAGAAAGATGGAATAATATGCAAAGCAAGCCAATAAGCACAAGAAGCAAATGATCTTTAATGAAGGGGATTTAGTGTGGCTTCATTTACGAAAGGATAGATTTCCTCTTGAAAGGAAATCCAAGCTCTAACCTAGAGGATATGGACCTTTCAAGATTCTAGAGAGGATCAACAACAATGCTTACAAACTTGAATTTCCTAGTGAGTATGGTGTGAGTAATACTTTCAATGTTTATGATCTTTCTTTGTATGATGTAGGTACAAATGAAGAGGAAAACTTGAGGACAAGTTCTTCTCAAGAAGGAGGGGATGATGGAGGTCCAAGACAAGCCAAAGGTCTAGAAGGAGAGCTTGAAGCACTTCCTTTGGTGAGCTTGAAAGGACAAATGACAAGAGCTAGGCACTTCAAGCCATATTCAAGCTAACTTGGGCAAGCATGAAGTTGCACACCAAATCAAGGATGACAAGAGCTGGATTTTGATGTCTCAAATCCAATTTAATTCAATAAATTCCAGCACTTGTTAAAAGAAATTCATCAAACACTTGTAAATAGGCTGTCACTGTTTTAATAGATTATTTTGGCCTTGTAATCGATTACAACATTTCAGTTGCAAAAAGGAACCAAGGCCTTACTACTTTAATCAATTAAATGGCTAGTGTAATCGATTATTTCAGGCCCTGACTGTTTTAATCAATTACGAGAGTGAATTAATCGATTATTCCAGTCTGAGATTGCAACTGCACATGTTTTGGAAGCCAAAGGTCACTTAGGGAAAGCTTGCACTTCAAGCTTCATTTAGGCTTAATTTCACTTGTATTTTCATTACGTTTACATTTTAGTTGCATTTAGCTTGTAATTTTGTGGCCTATATAAGGTGCCAAAAACTGAATGTAACTAACTTTGGTTCATTAACACAATTTCTGAAAATTGTGGTGAGAGTTTCTCTCTTGTTCTTGTTCAAGAACTTCTTGAGTCTTATCAATGGCTTCCCAATGCTATTGTGGTGATTCTTCCTAGACTTATTGGAGAGCTTCTCCATGGTGTCTTCATCTTCATCCCTATCCTTTCTTCCATCTTCCATTTTCTACAATTTAAACTTCTAAACAGCCTTAATTTCAAGGAGTGCTAGAAGCTTACGTGTTCTTGAGGTTTGCTTAAAGCTTGGGTTCTATTGTAAGGTAGATTTGGGAAAACTTAATGGCTATGGGTTCAACTGTTACATCAGGTAGAGGATTAAAGAGAAGGGTATAATGAACCTGTGATAATTCGGATTGTCACATAAGGGGGTGTATGTTGCAACTCGGATAAGAAAGGGGTGTAGATAGCATTTCTTCAAAACTGGGTTCATGTGACCGGGTTGTCACCTAAGAGGGTGTATTTTGGAACTCAGATATGAAAGGGGTGTAGATAGCATATTTTCAAATCCAGGATCATGATGTATGTTAGTACTGATAGGAATATCGGGTTAGTGCATGACCGGGTTATCACCACGTAAGTGGTGTATATACTTGGCACTTTTGAGAAACGCTGACGTATAGAAGGAACCCGGATAGGGAAGGAAAGAGCAACCGGGTAGCTATCTCAATAGAGCTCATATGTTCCTTCTCCTTGAGTGTTTTCCTTTTCTTTGAGGTCCGAGTTGTGATCTCGGATAAGCTCGGGGGAGCTCGGAAGAGCTCATATTTGGTTGACTTGTAAGAGCTATCGGGTAGAGAGACTCGAAGAACTTGTAACCCCTTTTGATAAAATTATCGGGTTAGGAACCCAGAAGAGGTTAGGAGGAATCATGGACTTGTGAAGTACCAAGTTAGGAACTTGGATTAGATCGGATGAAGTCAGATTAGATCGGATGAGGTTGGAGGAGGGCAGAACCTTAGATGTACTATAGTACCAAAGATAGGTTCATATGCAATCGATTACGTGAGTTTTGTAAGTGATCAAAACAGTCAGTACTTGCTGTTTAACCTGGACTTAGCCTTGTGGTTAGAATGAGTGCTCAGGAACCCGGGGTATGGTAGTGAAGTTGCCCTCAATATATATATATATATATATATATATATATATATATATATATAAATCCAACCCGGCAGTGTTAGTGATACGGAGAGAACTCGGTAGCGTCAGTAAGGTTTAGAGAACTTGGGAAGTCACACGTAACCTGTATGAGGTATAATAAATTGACTTGCCAAATAGTAGACCCAACCCGGCAGTCAAATATCTCTACATATTCACTTTACACAAGTGACACGTGTTGGCTCTTTGCTAGTTGTTTTGACGCGAGAAGATCCTCATAGTACGATCTGACGCGTGTCAATTTTCAGGATATTTAAGATATGCATGAGTGAGATATTTCAGTAGAAACTTTATTTTCACCGTCTTTGCTAAAACACTTTCTCTCTCTATTTCATACTTCCTCCATTGTTAAAGTGAGAAAAGTTTCATAGATAACCTTTCCTTAACCTAAAAGCTTCACATCCAACGTAAGGATTTAAGAGAATCATCTTACAAACTAGTTTCCAACCTTTGTTAGTGGTGAAAATCATCAGGCGAGGGGATCATTTCTCCAAAGGAAAGTTTAAGGCTTCAACCTTTAAGGAGTAGAAGGCACGATAAGAACGCCTAAGCTTGGAGAAGCTGTCCTCTAGCCTTCCTTGCTGTTTTTAAGGTAAGATATGTAAATTTCGCCGTATCTTTGAGTTTGGGTTTTAAGAGGAAAAATGACCCATATGAGTTAGGGTTTATTTTGGGTGGTGTTTCTTTGGAAAAGTATGCTTAGGAGGTTGTTGTGAGAAGGTTCAACCTTGAAAGCTAACTTTTCAATGGTTAGTTGGTTATACTTGAGATCTAGAAAAGAACTGGGTTCTTTTTACGAAACGGTTGAAAATTATTCTTGCCTAGTTTAGGGCGTGATAAAGGAGATATCGATGATTGGGAGCATGAGGCTGAGAGAGCTGGTGCGGTGATCAGAGCAGGTAAGCTCTCTGTTCTTGGGGAGTTTGTATTCCTTGATTGTGTTCCACCATACTCCTGGGGAGTTATGGTTATTGTATGATGCAGTGCGTGTATTTAAATTGTGTTACTGCTTTTTGATTGAAACATACATGTAAATGATTTGCACTGTGATGTTTGTATTGTGATTGGCCAGGGAAGCGGACCATATATGAGAGTGTAAGACTCATCCAGGATGAGCTTCTCAGAAATTCATATACGTCCGAGTGCATGAGATGTGCATGGTTGATATACATTTGTGCATGAGATGTGCACTGGTGAACTTGTATATCTGTGCTGGAATGGCACGTGGATGTGATTATATGCATGTGATGTTATAAAAGTCGGGATGGCTATGTTTTTATAAAAGCCAGGATGGCTATGTTTTTATAAAAGCTAGGTTGGCTATGTTATTGTAATGCCTATTTAAATGCTATGTACTGTGGAAGTGAACCAGGGGGAGGTGAATCTCCAAGAACCCTGAGTTTATTGAGATTTGTATCTCACCCCGGTTGGGGATTATATTTATTACAGGTGATAGCCAAAGAGCGAGGACGAGGTCCAGGGTAAGAGACCCGAGTAGGGGTTGTTTGGTGGATTTCAATTGATAGGTCGGGTAGGCCGAGGCCGAGTTGGCTACTAATTGAGGATCCTGGACAAGAGTCTGCGATCTGGGTTCGAGGAAGCGGATTTTTGGAAGGCGGTCTTTTGCAAGTCTGTTGACTCAAATTTTTTTTTGTACTTTTGTAACCCGGTATGGGTTTGTACTATGATGCATCTTTTGAGAATAGAACCCAGGTACCGAGATGTATACAAATTCTATACATAATGTTTTAGTTGTATTGTGTGACGTAAGATGACGTCTTATAATTGATATGCTTTTGTGTTTACTTAAGTTTATTAAGTAATTGCTAGGCTTAAGACCATATTATAATGTTAATGAACCGGATGCATACAGGTTCATTACAGGAAGAGCTCGTAACCCCTTTTGCTAGAGTTACCGGGTTAGAAACCCGGAAGAGGTTAGGAGGAATCTTGGACTTGAGAAGTACCAAGTTAGGAACTCGGATGAAGTCGCATTAGATCAGATGAAGTCGAATGAGGTTAGAGGAGGGCAAAACCTTGGACGTACTATAG
Organism: Glycine latifolia; assembly: GCA_013407115.1. Classification (NCBI taxonomy): domain Eukaryota; kingdom Viridiplantae; phylum Streptophyta; class Magnoliopsida; order Fabales; family Fabaceae; genus Glycine; species Glycine latifolia. Next base: position 3,546 of record QARZ01040671.1, on the reverse strand, counting down.
TACCAAGGACGAGTTCTTATGCAATCGATTATATAAGCATTCGTAATCAGTTAAAACAGTCAATACTTGATGTATAACCCGGACTTAGCCTTGTGGTTGGAATGAGTGCTCAGGAACCCGGGGTATGGTAGTGAAGTTGCACTCAATATATATATATATATAAATCCAACCCGGCAACGTTAGTAATATGAAGAGAACTCGGCAGGGTATGTAGGGTTTAGAGAACTCGAGTGGTCACACGCAACATGTATATGAGGTATAATAAATTGACTTGCCAAACAGTAGACCCAACCCGGCAGTCAAATATCTCTACATTTTCACTTTACACAAGTGACACGTGTTGACTCTTTGCTGGTTGTTTTGATGCGGGAAAGGTCCTCATATTATGATATGACGTGTGTTAATTTTCAGGATATTTAAGATATGCATGAGTGAGATATTTCAGTAGAAACTTTATCTTCACTGCCTTTTCTAAAACACTTTCTATCTCTTATTCCATATTTTCCTCTATTGTTAAAGTGAAAAAAAAGCTTCCTAGATAACCATTCCTTAACCTAGAAACCTTCACATCCAACATTAGGATTGAAGAGAACCATCTTACAAACTAGTTTCCAACCTTTGTTAGTTGTGAAAATCATCAGTGAGGAGATCATTTCTCCAAAGGAAAGTTAAAGTTTTAACCTTTAAGAGATAGAAGGCACGTTAAGGACATCCAAGCCTGAAGAAGTTGTCCTCTAGCCTTCCTTATTCTTTTTAAGGTAAGATATGTAAGTTTTCATCGTATCTTTGAGTTTGGTTTTAAGAGGAAAAATGACCCATATGAGCTAGGGTTGGTTTTAGGTGGTGTTTCTTTGGAAAAGTATGCTTAGGAGTATGTTGTGATGAAGGTTCAACCTTGAAAGCTAACTTTTCTGGGTTTTGGGTATTTTGTTATGCCCAGATAGATCTTTATGGGGTTTACAAGTCACTGGTTGGTGGTATATGATTGAGATCTGGAAAAGAACTGGGTTCTTTTCATGAAACGGTTGAGAACCGTTCTTGATATTTTTCTTGCCTGGTGTAGGGCTTGATAAAGAAGATATCGGTGGTGGTAAACATGCGGCTAAGAGGATAGGTGCTGGAATCAGAGAAGGTAAGCTCCCTGTTCGTGGGAGTTTGTATCCCTTGATTGTGTTCCACCATACTCCTGGGGAGTTATGGTTATTGTATGATGCAGTGCGTGTATTTAAATTGTGTTACTGCTTTTTGATTGAAACATACATGTAAATTATTTGCACTTTGATGTTTATATTATGGTTGAGGAAGCCCTCTGGCTAGGGAAGCGGACCATATATGAGAGTGTAAGACTCATCCGGGATGAGCTTCTCGATAATTCATATACGTCCAAGTGCATGAGATATGCATGGGTGCATGAGATGTGCACGGTTGATATACATTTGTGCATGAGATGTGCACTAGTGAACTTGTATATCTGTGCTGGAATGGCACGTGGCTATGATTATATATATGAGATGTTTATGAAAGCTGGGATGGCCATGTTTTTATTAAAAGGCCAGGATGGCTATGTTTTATTAAAAAGCCGAGATGGCTATGTTTTTATGAAAGTCGGGATGGCTATGTTTTTATTAAAAGCCCGGGTTAGCTATGTTATTATAATGCCTATTTAAATGCTATGTACTGTGGAAGTGAACCAGGGGGAGGTGAGTCTCCAAGAACCCTGAGTTTACTGAGATTGTATCTCACCTCGGTTGGGGATTATATTTATTGCAGGTGATAGCCAAAGAGCGGGGGACGAGGTCTAGGGTAAGAGACCCGAGTAGGGGTTGTTCGGTGGATCTCAATTGATAAGTCGGGTAGGCAAAAGCCAAATTGGCCAATAATTGAGGATCCCAGACAAGAGGACGAGGCCGGGTTCGAGGAAGTGGATTTTGGAAGGCGGTCTTTTGCGAGTCAGTTGACTCGATTTTATTGTACTTTTGTAACCTGGTATGGGTTTGTTTATGATGTATCTTTTGGAACAGAACCCGAGCGCCGGGATGTATATCAAAATTTCATATATAATGTTTTAGTTGGGTTGAATGGCATAAGATGAAGTCTTTTTTGAAAAGGATATGAATACTTCACACTTAACCAAGAGGGGGGGGTGAATTGGTTAACCTTGGTATATTAAAAATTTCTTTAATCAAAATTAGAGTTTCTAGGATCTTTATCACTTTTCAAAACCAAGAAATCTTATTCAATCAAGTAGCTCAGCCCCAAGGAATCCAATGAATAAAAACTGACTTTGTTGGTCAAGCAACTGAATCAATAATAATTAAAACCAAGAGGATAAAGATTGAGAATCAATACACAAACAATTTATACTGGTTCACTTCAAAACCATGAACCTACATCCAGTTTCTTCCAACCAACACTAGGTTAGAGTTCCACTATTATAATTTTCAGTTCTTACAATCAATTACAATGTCTCCCTTTATCTACCCTAGATAAAGTGTAGAAATCTAAAACCCTATTAGATTCTAAGAGACAAGAACCTGAGAACACTACTCAGTTCTTCCACCTAGAGAACCCCTTCTCTAGTTACAAGCAAGAACTCAATCACAATAGCCAAAATTACAAAGAAAATACAAAACAAAAATTACAATCAGATTAAGGAGAGAAACAACCTGATGATCCAAAGTATGCAATGCAAAATGGAGTTACCAAATCAGGTTGAATGATTAAAAGACACTAAGCACAACTTTCCTTAATCTTGAAATGGTTTCAAGCTCCAAGAATGACTTAAACACACATGATCAATGCACAATGGAGCAAGACACAATTAAACCTTTTGAAGACACTTTAGAATGCTCACAATACTGTTTAAGCTCAGAAAATACGTATGGGTAATGTTCCACAAAGTTATTAAAGCAGCTGAGCATCAATCCTATTTATAACAGCTTTTCATAACTGCCTGTAATCGATTAAATCACCATTTTAATCGATTAAAACGCTTAAGTAATCGATTAAAGTGTTCATGAATTTTCTGGGTTTTAGCAACGAGCAAATTAATCGATTAATACGAGTTGTAATCGATTATTCCAGTAAAACTGCATTTCATAAAAGCTTGTGTAATCAATTACACGAAATAGTAATCGATTATTGCAGTGCAACATGTTTTTCTTGATGCATTATATAATCGATTACAATTCCTGGTAATTGATTATTCCAGTGCAACATGATTTTCTCAAAATGTTGTGTAATCTGTAAGAAAAGGGCCTTGAAGCCCGAAGGCACGTGAGAAAAACAAAATTTTTTAAAGCGGAAACACACATACCACGCAAGAATCATTCTTTTGGACATAGATGTTACCTTATTTATATTCGAAATTTGATGATCAAGGATAGGCTTGAAAATACAAGCCCTCTAATGTTGATCCACGCCACTTCTTGTCAAAACTCAATAACACTTCTTGAAGGCTACCAACAAATACCAAAGGAGGCAGGCTAGGCACACCAATGGAGAGGAAGAAGTTTATGTTTTAAAGTGTTTTTACTTATCTAAGAG
>QARZ01040670.1:5933-62851 GCA_013407115.1 Glycine latifolia | reverse complement strand
GTAACTAGAGATAGGGTTTCTCTAGGGGTTTTGCTGAGTAGTGTTCTCAATGGGTTTGTCTCTAAGGATCTAATAGTGTTTTAGATTTCTGAACTTTATCTAGGGTTGATAAAGAGAGGCTGTATAATTGCTTGTAAGAACAAATATTAAATAGTGGAACTTCACTCTAGTGTTGAGTGGAAGAAATTGGATGTAACTTCATAGTGTTTGAAGTGAACCAGTATAAATTGCTTGTGTGTTATTTCTGAATCTATTCTCCTCATATTAATTGTTTCTTGTTTCATTTGCTTATCTTGAAAAAATCAGTTTTGATCCATTGAATCCTAAGGGGCTGATTTACTTGATTGAATAAGATTTCTTGGTTTTGAATTGTGATGAAGATCCTTTGAAAACTCTGATTTTGATTAAAGAATTTTGATTTACCAAGGTCTAACCAATTCACCCCCCTCTTGGTTAAGTGTGAAGTATTCATATCATTTTCAAGTCATACTATTAACAGAGAAGATGTAAAGATAAACTAATCAATATATTGTCATGAAATAAGAACAAATTATTAAAGACTTTAAATAACATGCCCCTCCCACTATTTTATCTAAGTCAATTACCCTTGTTATTTTGACTTAAGGTTATTTTATCTTAAAATTACCTTAGTGGGATTAAGAGTACGATTATTTATTTTAATCTTCGTCTGAGACCGCAAAATTAAACTAAATAATAGGTTGATCCTTATCAACAGTATCTCATACCTTCTCTTAGCATCAGGTTGACAACTCCTTGTCACTTAGTGGTGCATCTCATGCAACCAACCTGGCATTATTACCCCAAATACATAAGTCTAGCTGAGCGTGCAACTCATGCATTCAGTGTTAAGCACTAACTAGCACCTTAAGTGTCTCACACTTCTAATACTGCTCTTATTCAACGAAACAGTGGATCCCAACTGAGTTGTGGCGCACCACCATGTAGAGGAATTTTGAGTGGCATTGGTGGTGAGAGGTAATCATGTGCTTAATAATTGATTCATTTTAAGGGTTTCTTTTATTTTAATAGGTCTCATCAAACGTGTAAGTACTATTATCATGCTAGTCATATCCTATGTCAAACATCTATCGGATTACACTAGTCGCTTTTGGACATGCATAATAAAACATACAAGCATATAAAACAGATTTTATATGAGATAGTCATGGTGCTCGTGCATTCTTTCTTCTTGCTCCTAGGTCGCAGCTCCATCATGAAATCTTCCATGCCTAAACGCCACTAGCCTAATTTTTCTAATTACAAAATAATTAAAGAAACTCCAATACATCTTTGGAGGAACAAAAGAATACACAAAATTTAAAATTCAAAATTACAAGTCCAATTTAAACTAAAACAAAATTTGAATTCAAATTTAAAACATTTAAATTCAAATATTTAAATTTAAAATTTAAATTCGGGCACCATGACCATCCCCTTCCATATCTGCACTTTAAAGTTAGACAACTAACAAGCACACAATATTATTATTTCTCAAATGGCCGAAATATGCATCCAAATACATAATTCAAATTTTTTGTTGATTCTTTCTCAAAGAACACAAAATTAAACCATACAATCAACCATTTATATACTTAGACTTGTATGAGAAATTTTGTCACAAAATATTATGCTATGCTCATGAACAATTCATTATAACAAAAAATAACAAGATCAAAATGAACAAAATTAAGAACCCTAATTTTTATTCATGTGACCACGGCATGCATAGAATATATTTTGAAAACAAAATTATGGAGAAAAACAATGCATTTGAATATACATATCATGGCTGAATCATATTCCTTTCTTAAAAGATGTTTCATTTGAAATCTTTCACAAAGAATCATAAAGAAACAAAACCATGAACACATAAAGATATATGTGAAGCGTAATCATATTACAAACAACATATTATATCAAACAAGGTATCATCACCTGTCGATAGTAAAGCAACCTGGCTCTGATACCACTTGAAAGAAAAATGGCCTTGAAGCCCGAAGGCATGTGAGAAAAACAAAATTTTTAAAGCGAAAACACATATACCACACAAGAATCATTCTTTAGGATATAGATGTTACCTTGTTTATATTCGAAATTTGATGATCAAGGATAGGCTTGAAGATACAAGCCCTCTAATGTTGATCCACACCATTTCTTGTCAAGACTCAAGAACACTTCTTGAAGGCTACCAACAAACACCAAAGGAGGCAGGCTAGGCACACCAATGGAGAGGAAGAAGGTTGTGTTTTAAAGTGTTTTTACTTATCTAAGAGGCTCACCAATAGATGATATTGGTGGCTGAATTTTCAGCCAACACTCACACAAAGGGGCACGTGAAAATAGAGGAAAGTAGATTAGGGTTTTTCCTCTCAAATTGTTAGAGAACTATGATCACAATAGCACACTTTATAGAAGAGTTTGAGTCAGATTTTTAACCAAAAAATATGATCATGAAGCATCCCACACGTGAAGATAAGATAGAGTTGTTGCATTTCAAAATTTCCAACAACCTCCTATCTTATCTTCCTAAGACCAAGTCAATTACTTGGGATTTAATTTTGCCAAAAGATTATCATATATCAGCCGTGTATAAGCCCATAATCAGCCCTCAAAATTCTTCCTAAAATCTAGAACATAATCATGATAAGATTCTAGTTGAATTCAAATTCAAATCTAGCTCTTATCTTCTCCTTTTGATATGAAACTAACTACTATAGTTAATTCATATTTAAATTCAAATATTTAAATTATCAAATTTAAATATTAGATAATTAATTTAACTATTTAAATTAATTAATAATGTCTTGGACTATCCAAGCTCATTAACTCCATTCATGCGCCCATCTCTCTTTAAGATAAGTATCCAAACTCTTTCTTGGGCCAACAATCATTATTAGGCCCAAAACCTTTAATGCTATAATGTCATGACAATAAAGTGTTAGTGTGTGACCCATTAGGCCCAACATAGCTACCGACATAAATGAGTTTGGGCCCAACAAGGCCACTACTCATTTAATGACAACATAGAGCACTAGTAATGCTTTGTTGCCCCAGAACTAGTTAGGTAAATGACAAGATCATCCTATTAAATCTATTTGGTTTCCGTATGTATTTCCTTTCGTCTCGGTTACCTTCCCATAAAACCTAGGGTAAGGAAACGTATCAGCCCTTGCGGTCTAGGGTAAGCTTTAATACGAAATAGGGAGTCTCCAATTTTACTGACTCTAAAGGCAAATCATCTCATGATTTCTTTTACTATGCATAGATTCCCGAGTCCCATAAATGTCATCCCGATTTCTCCGGTTTACAGATAACCTAATCTCTCACAGAGATTTGACAAATTCCTTCAGCTAGTCACCCTAGACTCGTGTTCTTTCAGGACATGCCCAAAAGTATACCTATGTGTCTCCATGTTTCAGGCAGACGAGGTGTGCAATCAAAGCATGTCTTCTAGAATACAGTCTAGGTGAAAACTTCTGGTCTAAGGAAAGACACACCCAAATAATAAGAGACTACTCTAATGATACTATCTGTGAGATTTTCTCATAGAGTCTCTTTGTGGGTCCGTTCAGTGCAAGTTATACCCTTATATGTCCACCCACGACTTTAGCTAAGACATCTCCAAGTCTGTAGCTCATGAGGTCTTTACCTTGTATCTACATACAAGTAGTTAAGCCGTGCTAGTCTTACCCGAAATCATCGATCCCCATTCTCAGTGTCTCTAGACTAGGAACTTAAAATTTAGGAGTAGACATCTGGTATCCTTCAATCCTCATGATCGTGATCCCATCACTGATACTCAAGAGATACCTATTCTATTCCAATGGTTTTATCCAGTTACTCATATATTAATAATGATATCGAGACAGAATATGAAACAAGATAAAGAGCGCTTATAATTTATTCATGACAATATGAAAAGTACATGTACGTCCTAATCTAATGAAAAGATTGTCTCTAGGACATCCATATACTAACAACAGTGACGATGATGGTGGTGGAGATGGCATTGGTGGTAGTGGCGATGGTGGTGGCAGCAGCGATGATGGTGGTGTTAGTGACAAATATGGTATTGATGGTGATGGTGGTGATAGCAATGTCGGTGGTGGTGATGGTGGGTTGGTGGTGTAGCATTGTTGGTGGTGGCAACAAGTGGTGATGTTGGTGGTGGTTGTGGTGGCGGAGGTGGTATTGTTGGTAGTGGTGGTGGTGACAATAACGATGGTGATGGTGGTGGTGGAGGTAGCAATACTAGTGATGGTGGTGGCACCAAGTGGTGGCGGTGTGGTGGTGGTGGCTACAACGATGTTGGTGGTGGTTGTGGTAGCGATGACAGAGGTGATGGTATTGGTGGTGACAATAACGGTGATGGTAACATTGATGGTGGTGGTAGCAATATTGGTGATGGTGGTGATGTTAGTGGATGGTTGTGACAATAGCAATAGCGCTACTGGTGGCAACCAGTTATGGCGGTGACATAATAGTGACAGTGGTATGGTAAAGGCAGCCAGTTATGGTGGTAACAACAATGGTGATAGTGGTGATGACAAAGGTGGTATTAGTGGTGGTGACAATGACACTGGTGGCAACCAAAAGTGTCATTGTACCTATTTTAACTAAATGTGTTTTTTAAAAAAACTAAAAATCAAATTTGCAAAACTTTTTTCTTGGTTTTTAAACATTTTTGTTTAATGTTTTCTTTAGCATATTTTTGTTTAATGGTTAAAGTCTACATTAGATGACTGAATTTCTTTTATTTTACTAAATGTAGTGGATCCATGTGATTATAGCCAAGCAAATGGACTTAGGCATGTGGGCCACTCACAAAACCCACAACCCACACAATATATGGACCTTATGTTTAGAGTTCACTTGAGGGCTTTTTAGCTTAAGCCATTTAGCCAATGGGTAAACCCATTTAACTAATTGCATTAAAAAATATATATGGGTTAGTTTAGTAAAATTAAACATAAAAAAACTAAGGCAAGTGAAGGTTAGAGCATATCCAATAGTTATTTCTTAACTGAATTTCTTAAATTATTTTTTGTGGTCTCCACAATGTCATGTCATTCTTAAGAAACTCATACACAATTTTGCTTCAATGATAAGAAACTCTAAAAAAAATTCAAGAAATTCACATTTTTATATATATTTTTACTTTCACTTAATTATCGTTGAAAGAAAATAATTAATTCAAATTTGAATTATTACGTATAAAAATATTAAATATTAAATATTGATGAAATTTACTTTATTCAATTTTTTTTATAATAAATTAGAAAAAATGAAAAATACACAATACATAATAATGGTAGTTAGAGTTGTTGCCCGAGGAAAAGTGTGACAATCCTTCTGAGGACATGTCTTAGATAGTTCAATACTTCTAGTATGATAATGGTATGCTCTGGTCCTGGGTTTCTTTACTGATTTTTATGTACTCTAAGAGATGTTTTCTCCAAGAATATATATTTTGTTTTAGCAATGATGTATAATATATTTTGTTTACTTTCATACAATTATGAGTTGTATCCATATTATTTCTCCTGTGACACTACTGATGTTATTTTATTTATGTATGGAAACTAAGTTATTCTACATCTACACTTGTTTAATTCGATGTAAAGATTTATTATTTTCCAAATGAAGCGTTTGTTTTTAGAAAAAAATGTCTTAATAACTTGAAGTAACAATTAAAATTACTAGCACATATTTTGATAATAAATTAAATAAATGTGTTTTTCAATTAATACTTTCTCATACTAGAATTTGAGGTTGTGAGATGACGATCGATTGGCGGGTTTCACACCTCCATGTGTGGGAGGAGAGGTCTTCATTTATCTAAATATATTTCTTTTGTTCGAGCTGAGATGGATTCTCAGGCTCGATTCGCCTTTTGTCAATGTTTAGTACCTATGTAGCCAGACTACACGGCAATAATAAAATAAGTCCTTGGAAAGGAGAGAGTTGAAGAGACAATCCTCAGAGTTTGGGATGGCCTTACAGAGTGGTACCTAGGGTATGCTCGCTGACTTGCTGTTTCTTGGGGATATGACATTGAGTTTGTGGTTGCGTTTTCCAATAAGCCGACTTGGCAATCCCGATAAATGCAAGGCATAGTCGGCCAATGAGAACTTGCCATTATACCATGGTGAAGGTGTACTCCCGACAATCATCCAAACTAAAATGTTGTAAGACCACTGAGTTCTAGAAGTTCTAGTGGCAACTTACCAATGTGATATGTATGTTGAGATAGTGAAAGTGACGCCTTAGGATGCATGTGAGATTTGTTGGGTATAGGGAGAGCAACTTGAAGTTTGAAGCATAGGACTTGGAAGAATGTTTTGAGCTTTTCACATGCCTTGAAGAATGTAATTCAAATTGAAGTGTATGAAGAGGCCAATCTTTTGATCCTTGCATTGCATAGATATAAATCATTAACATGCTTACATGTTTCTCATTAAAATATCAAAGCTATTCATGTTCTAAAAGAAATCAATAAGTCATGGTTAAAATGTTTTTTTTGGAAAAATGTGTTTTCACTGCTTTAATCGATTAAGCCATCGAATTAATCGATTACACAACATCCCGGTGTCGGGTTACACCGGGTTCATATACAAACTTGTGTTACGTTGAAAGGTGATGGCCGAGCTCATGTACCACTTGTCGAGTTCCTAGATTTAGTAACATTACAGCCAATCCTGGCTGGGTTCCAAAATCATCCGAGCTTCAGGGTTCCTGATTCGTGTAGACGCGCTGATATTAATGATGGTAATGGTAGGGATGCCGGGTTCCAAAAACTCATTCGGGTTCTTGATTTGCTGGTATTGATGACGGTAGCAAAAGGGAGGCCGGACTCCAAGTATCTGTCGGGTTCTAACAAGCCTATCCATTTCCCATATTCGTATTAAAAGGTCGGGGTCCTCGAGTTTGTAACGCCTCGTTTTACTATCTTGTATTTTATTGATTTTGAATGAAATTTCTTTTCCACTTGCTTTAGAATTTTCTTAGTTATAATTTTCACGAAAATTCCTTTCTTCTTGTTTCAAATTTTACTAATCATTCATTTCATAAATGAATTCTCCCTCACCACGGTTTATTGATAATAATAAAATACAGTCCATCAATACAGTCCAAAATATAGTCCGTCATACAGTCCCAAAATACATGCCAACATAAAATACAAACTGATCAAAAGTCTAGTACAAATTATACGTCATCGATAACAAAATACAATCCATCAAAATATCTTCATCATCTTCTCTTCACAATTATCCACTGTTTTACTGTTCCTCTGCTCGCTCAAATAAATTGAGGTCATTGCAGGTGTCAACCATAGACACAAAATAGGGTAAGTTTATGGCAAACATAGTTTGAATAAAAATATATACACAGATGATTATAATATCATTCATAAAATAAGATGCATGGATGATGCATGAATCTTTATTTAAATGATGCATGACTTTCTCAACATCTTCTCAAATGGTGCCATAGTCAAGATAGCCCCACCCTCTCTCAGTGGTACGAACTTATCCATTCAGTCAGGGTAGCCCAGTGTCGCGATAGGAATGTCACCTCCATCCATGTGATCATCATGGTGGTGTGGTCCTCACTGGCTCAACTACCCCCCAGCTCAGATTCCTCTTGTCTGAACGCATGGACTCAGTTAAGCTATCTGACACACCTCCTCTTGAGGTAAATCACACGTTTTAACCCCCGCCAGGTATATGCATGCATGAATGATTCTCTTTTATCTCATATTTTCTCTTTAATATTAGTCTTCACTTTATATCTCATATGCGTCAAAGTTCAATATATTTGCAAACTCATGGAATATGCTTATTAAACAACATATATACCTTCTTCTAACAATCACAGAAAACTGTATAAAAGCAGTCAAGCATACAATCATAGTTCAACTCCATAAATTTTTCAAAGACAAGGCATAAAACTCAAGCACTTATTCAAACAAACAATTCTTAAACTATCTTTATCACAAAGCTTCAAAAGACATATTGAAACCCACAAGTAGTCATAACACACTCAATAACCCAAGGATTCCAACACTTCCATCATCTTTGTCTCTTGAAAAATTTCATCAAACACATGGTAGGCAAGCTTGGCTTTATAGATTACTTTAAAGAAAGCTATACTCTAACTATATTTAACATTAATTTTTATAAAGTTCAATATGATAGGCATGCTTCCAACATAATTCTAGCATAAAATAGACATGCTCAAGGATTTATAGAACAATATATAAACACCCAAATTTTAGTACAACATTCCATTATGTAACTACAATTCAAATCAACTATTTTCTTAAAGATAGTCGTACTACATATAGTTTCAAGTTATTTCTTCAAACAATCATTCATTAAGCTAAAACCAAGTCACTTATTCAAATAATCATTCATTTAACAATTTTTATCTCTTTGAGGCATTTCATCGAACACATAATATGCAGGGCTTAGTTTCTTATGAAAACAATTAAGAATCTTAACATAATTAATATTCAAACTTTATTTATCATAAACTTCCCATACCTTGCTTTCTTCTTTACAATTGGATAGCCTTGCTCCTAGTACTCCTAGTGCTTCACGTGAGGAAGTAAGGATGTAGGCCTTTGTTTTGCTTTAGGTAAAAGGTGAATTGGAAAGTGATGGAATGGAAGTGTTTTGGAATGGATTTTTGCACGTTAGCTTCCCCTTGGGCAGCCACCAATTTCGGTCCCCACCATCTTATATATATAAGGTGGTTAAGCTTGATTTTTGGTTACAAATATCTCAAGGTCATGATGGCTTAGCTTTCCATTGGTTTTATTCCTATTGGCTATTCATTTCTCACCCTCCAAGTGTCCATTTTCTTGATTCTTCTCAACACTTCTTCATTCATCTTGATATTACACGTGCAAATGCTTGGCTTGGAGAGCAATCTTCCCAAATTCCTTCTTCTTCACGTGGAGGAGCTATATTTTAGGGAGATTTTGTGCTTTTCTTCTTTCTTGAATTTTCCCCAAAACCCATTTTAGTAAAATTCTAATTCTGAATTCTTTAATCGTTGGATCTCTTTAAATTTTTAAAGGTACACTACTATCTCACATATCTAACTTTTGACCGTTGGGATTGTTGAAATAACATCTAGGGCTGTCCACGTATTTTACCAAAGGAGACAAGAGAATATTTTCTTCAAAAAATCTTCTTAAGCTAATCCTATATCATACAAATGTCTTGTCACTTGTTTCCATCCCATGGCTCCCTTTACAAGTGGCTTCTCTTGAAAGTTCTTGCCTCTTCCACTCCATTTATTCACGTGGACTTGCAAGCTTAGGAAAAGAATACTACTTTTTCTTTAAAACTTCAAAGTTGTCACTTTGTAAATTTCATAGAAATTTTATTCTAAGGTGCCTTGTCACAAAATATCTCAATAATCTGCTATCTAAGAGTATTCTTGTAATTTCATCAGGTTCTCACAGAATCCCTAAGAATATCTGATCATTTCTAGCCTGAAGGTTATTGTGGTAAATTCATCCTTCATCCCAGGGCATAATTGTCATTTCCATCATAGAAATATCTATTCAAAATATCTATTCAAAATATCTAAGGGTATTCTTGCCATTTCCAAAATATCCAAGGGTATTTATGTAAGTTTTCACCTTAAAATATCTTTCTAAAATATCTAGGGGCACTTTTGTAATTCTGAAAATATCCAAGGGCATTATCGTCCTTTTACCCTCAAGGGCATTTTTGTTATTTCAAATTTACGGTAAGGGCAATATGGTCATTTTTCCCAAATATTTCCGTAATGTTTCTAATTGATATTTCACCCACATAATCAAATCTTCCTTAACTTAAAACTTTCATAAATATCTATTGAACTATAGTTATGGAAATTTTGGGGTGTTACAGAGTTCGTATACCACTGGCCAAGTTCCACAATAATCAATTACCAGTTCTTGTAATCGATTACACAAAGCTTTTTAGAAAAACATGGTTTCCTGCTTTAATCGATTACCATGATTTGTAATCGATTACACAATCTGCTTCTGTAACAAAACTTCACTGCTTTAATCGATTACCACTCGATTTAATTGATTATTTTGATCGTTGTTAAAACCCAGAAATCAGCATGAACACTTTAATCGATTAAGTGGCAATTTAATCGATTACACAAGGCTTTTTAATCGATTATTTGGCACGTTTAATCGATTACAGTTAGTTACAAAAAGTTGTTATAAATAGGAGTGAGGCTTGGCTTGAGATTTAACTTAAATACTTCGAATTTTCTGAATACACACAAGCCTTCACAAAGTTAGAAAGTGATTTTCTGGGTTTACTAACTCCTTGTCCCACTCTTTAATCTTCATCGGTATTGAATGATTTCTTGGGCAAGAGTCTTCAAAGAAGAATAGGAGAGCATGTTTTGAAATTCATTTTGTTCATTCAACTCTGATTGGTAAACAACGTGCATTCATATTCATTGGATCATCAGGTTGTTTCTCTCCATTCTCTTTGGGTGTAAATTTGATTTTGCAATTTTTGTTATTTGGTGTTATTGTAAATTGTTCTTTGAAGCTTGTACTAGAGTAGTGTTCTCTAGGGAAGAACAAAGTAGTGTTCTCTGGTTCTTGTTCACTAGAAGTCTAATAGGGTTTTAGATTTCCTTTCTTTATCTAGAGTTGATAAAGAGTGTTTGTAATAAAGCTTGTAAGAACTGAAATTTATAATAGTGGAACTCTAATCTAGTGTTGATTAGAAGAAACTGGATGTAGCTTCTCTTGAGAAGTGAACCACTATAAATTCTTGTGTTGATTTGCTTTTCCTTAATCTCTATTAGTTATCTTGTTCATTTGTTCTTGGTATTTTTATCATTACTCAACAAGTTCTGTTTTGAGCTATTGGTTTCTTGAGTTAAGTAGGTTGATTGATTAAAAACATTCTTGATTTTGAAAGTGATTAAGATCCTTACTCTGATTTTATAAAGAAATTTTAAAAAGACCAAGTTTTAACCAATTCACCCCCCCTTGGTTATTTTGGGTATTCTTATTCTTTTCAAGATTTGGTAGAAAACCACAATACAATGGTTGTTAGCTTTGTATTTTGACTTGTGTTTAGGTCTTTCTATGTTTTGGTTGACAAACCAGAAAGATTGACCCCTTATGTTTTATTTTAGGATCAGATGGAGTCAAAGCTTCTTCTTAAGCTTGACTGTGGAGGATGGCAAAATGGTAGTTGGTGGGGAGCTTCCTTAGGGAGGTGTCAAGTCGCTCATTGAGGAGAGTAGCCAGAAGGATCTGGAGGAGGATCATGATGAGGACGTGCGATGTTTTCTTGCGAGAGTCTTGTTGTTAGGGATCTTCTAACTACCAACCACTTGTCTCATCCTTATTGTGAATAGTTTCTCCCTTAGGTTAGGGTTAGTGGTGATTGCTCTGGAACTGGGTGTTTCCCTTTCTCTTGCATATGTACTGGTAGACCTAGGTTCCAGATATTTTGCTTGTATTCCCAATCACCAACTTTCTTTCTATTATGTGTATTTTAGGGATGTTGAACTTTGATGTATCTAAAGATTTCAAACTTACTACTATTTATATAATTATGCACTCTTTAATGTAGTTATTAATCAAAACTTTATCTCATTTCTCTTTCCTCTCATTCTAAGAGTGTATGGTTTATATTTGAAACACATTTGTATTTATCAAGCAATTTATATTTCTGTCACAACTAATATGTATAAAGGAATAAAAAAATTTACTCATGTTTTCTTAAAGTAAAATGCTTCAAATTTGTATTAATGACCATAATTACATTAAAATGAGTTTACATTAAAGGAAAAGTTCATGTTTATTCGTAATAAATTTTAGGATGTCACAACTAGAACATTTGGACAAAAACAATTTTGGAGATGTTGACTAAGCACAAACAGTTTAAGAACCAAAATCATACATGGCGAAAAGTTCAGAGACTAAAACCAACCCATTTTAAAATATATAAATAGTAATCTATGTAATATATTATATATAATATGGTTTATAAAATATATTAAAAATACATATAAAATATACTTATAAAATTTGTTCTTTAGTTAGTTGATTATATATTTTTATTTCCTTTACATAAACAAACGTTAACAAGAGAATTGAATTTTTTATTACATAAGTAGGAGAAAAATATGGTTTTAGTCTCTATACTTTTATAATATATTGTTTCTAATCCTTGAAGTTTCATATCATTTAATTTATTCCTTGTACTTTACAAAAGAAACTTATTTTTTAGTCCATTCTCACATAATTTTCACAAATGACATTAAATTTTGTCTAACGTGGCAAAGAAAGTGCATTTTTAATTGATTAAAATGACGTGGAAAATTGATTTTTTTTTTTAAAAAATAGAAGTTATTAATATGTCTCTTCCAAACACATTGACCAGTAACTTTCAAGGGCTCCATTTTTGTTTTCGTTTCCATTGTCATTCTTCAACAATTGTTGCCGATTTGTTCTTGCATTTTCTTTTTGATTTTGTTTGTTTTTTAAACTATGCTGCCATGAATTTGCACGGAAAATATATAGTGTAATCTATATGTCATGTAGGAAATGACGTCAACATCTAGAGGAGAAGGGACCAAAATCAAGTTTTTTTTTGGTAAAGTATAAAGACTAAATTTCAGTGTTATAAAAACCGGTCTAGACCAACAGGTCAGACTGGGACCCAGTGGTCTAACCGGCCCAATTCCGCTTTTGGACCGGTTATGCATTCTACCCAGGTTGATCTGGTCAAACTCGATTGGGTCGATCACCGAATCTCAGTTGGACCGGTCCAACCCGACTAGCTTTTAACTCTTTTTTTTTTAATTTGGATTTTGGAGTATGTATTGACTTTTCTTATTGAAATAATGTTAGTTACATACTTATATATAATATATACATATATAATTTTAAAATTTTAATATATATCGGGTTAAACTGGGCCAATTAATGGTCCACCGGTTGGACTATTGACCCACTACTTCGACCGGATCAATGAGCGGACCGGATTTCACAACTATACTAAATTGGATGATATGAAACTACAAAGACTAAAAATAAGAGTTCATGAAAATATAGATACTAAAAATATATTGTTCTCATATAAATATTTAACATTTCTTCATAGGTTTTTGTTTTTTGAGAGAAACATATCTTCATAAGATAAAATTTTTATTTAAGGAAACTAATTATATAATTTTTTTATCAAAATGAATAAGATTATTTCTAATAAATGATAAATATTTTTTCTTTATATTTTATTACTTATTAATTTTCTATTGCTTGTATTAAGGATTAAGTGTTAGATTTGTGTCCATTCAAAAATATCTCATGTGGTTTTCCAAATGTTATTTTTGTTTTTTTGTCACTAGAGGGTGTGCAATAAAGTAATAATTGATTATGACATATTTATACATGTGTTCTGTTTGTTTATAACAGAGGTCCAACAATGGAGTTGGACGATTGCTGTCGGATCTGAACTCTCTTTCTAGGAATACTTATGGTGATGAAGTATTCCCGAGAAGATGATCACAATGCACCCAAGGGAAACCACTATCTGGTGTGGGGTGTGTGCACTGTGTATAAGAAAAGAATAGAGTCCAGAGAACTTACCTTTCTTCTGGAATTCCTTACCTATAAGTACTGACCTAGATGGGCATGGACAAATCTCCTTCGTATCCGTGTCGATATGATATGCATTTATTGAGCAATCATTATCTTTTATTTCTCTTGATTCCGTTGCAGAATCTGCGGTTATTCCTAAAATGTTCCTGGAAATTCAAATCCGATCAGCCCTTATTGGGCCTCTTGGATTTGGCCCATTTTGGATGGCTGTAACAGTTGCCCCTCAGCCCGGTTACTCGGCGTTCCAGGTGACCGGGATGATATTATGCCGACCTCATGTCGTCTGTCGAGCCGTGGCCGAGTCAACCTTCTCGACCTTGCCTGCCGACATCAGCTTCTGATAGGTATATCGGTCCTTGGTTTAGCGGCATTATCTCGACCTGTTTTTGCTTTGCTGGTATGCTTTTCTGGGGGAAAGCCGGTTTACTTTCCCACCTTCAAATTTCGGGAAGTGAAACGTTCTGATTACTCTCCAGAGGTGAAACGACACGCCCCCTTCTTCATTTAATGCTGTCTTTTCTTTGTCCCTTCTAATCATGAGTGGTTCTAGCGGAATCTCTGTTTTGCCCTGACTTTTGATTTTCCAGACGGTTTTGCCCTTATGGTTGGTTATTTTCGTCTGTTGGTTACATAATTCAAACGTTTCATGTTTCGATATTTGCTTCTGCTACCTTCTAGTTCCTGCCCTGTTTCTTTGAGTTTATATCATCGTCTCCTTCTTCCTGCTCATTCTCTCGTTTGGCCCTCTTCGTTTTTCTCCTAGGTGTGCTGCAACCTTCCTCGTCTTTGGTGCTTCGTTCTTCAGATTTCGTTTATTTTCAGGTTATCTTCTCTTCCTTCTTTTTTATTTTCTGGGGTTTTCGCATTTTACTGTTCGGGGGTTTCTTCATTTTGTGGTTCTTGTTGCCCTTTGTTCTTCATCTCTCTTTCTTTCATTTTTGCATTTTCTTCTTGAGTCATGCTTTCTTCTGGTTTTAGTCCTGATAAAGAGGCGCGCATTCGTAGGACAGTCCCTCCTCGCTCTGCCTTTTGGTTTTTTGGTCTTCCTATCCCAGACAAGGAGAAAAGCAAATATCTGTTGCGTACCCCTTCGGGGGGCTCTAAATCCTCCCGACCTTTTTTGTCCAAAAAATCTCATCCTTCCAATGTCGTAGTAAGTTCTGGTATGAGGTCTTGTGTTGAACCCAAGGGGCCTTCTGCAATCCCTTCGGGTATTCCTTTGTTTCCCCGGCCCACTACAACTGCCTCTGAGACTCGGTTCGAACCCTGTCTGAGGTGCTTGGATGAGTTCTTCTATTTAGCTAGCTCAGGTTTCGATAAGCAAGCCTATGACACCCTGGACGCGTGTCGTCATAATCCAATTATCCTCAATCCTCCCCCTGATGCGGGGACAGGGGTGTCGGTGGCTTTCCCCGGGCCGAGATCTGGGGCCGAGCCGGTGTCATTGGCCTCTTCGATTGTTGTCGTTTCTTCAGGTATTCTTACTGACCGCTGTCTTTCCCTTTTGTCGTAGGTAATCATGGACGTCTCCTTGGAGGTGATCGGAGAATCTCGGTCAACTGACTCCCAGACCGACAAACCCTCTCCTCATCTGGTGTCTAAATTTCCCTGGGTAACCCACGAGGTTCTGAACACCTCGTCTGTTATGAGTCGGGAGAGTGTCACAGCTCTTCCTATCAGGAACCAGGACGAATTTTTCGTTCGTCAACCTGGTCCCGATGAGCCGATATGCTCATCCGCTGGGCAAGGTGAATCAAACTTTTTCTTTTTCTGTAAAAATGTGGTCACCCGTCTGGGTATCCGGTTTCCTTTCACCGAATTCGAGATGTCAGTCTTGAAACACCTTTCTTTGGCCCCCACCCAGCTTCATCCCAATGGCTGGTCTTTTATAAAATCTTTCAAAGATTTATGTATAAATTTAGATGTCCCTTGCACAGTCCCTGTCTTTTTATATTATTTTTCTGTCCATACCGGCCGCACAGGCCGGGAACCTCCTGAAAGGAAGGGATGGACTTCTTTGAAGAGTTGACCCAAACGTAAACTTTTTCCTTTGTTTGCCGAGTCTTTTAAGAGGTTCAAGGCCAATTTTTTCAAGGTATGCGCCATACACGGCCTTCAGCCTTTCTTTCTCCAAGGGCCGGAGTCTGCTGGGGTGAAGTGGAAGTTCCCACTTTACTGGACCCGTGCTCACCATGAGTTTCCCCCTTCTTTTTACCAACGTGAGGAGACGGGACTGTCGGATGCGGATGCTTATTCGGTGGTCCGAATTAATGCTTTCCGAGAAGGCCAGGGTCTTTGTGATATTATTCCCTTTCCTCAATGTTAGTTAGACGACCTTAGATATGTTTTTTGATTTGTTGACTAATTATTTCCTTTCTTTTGCAGCTGCTGATATGGAAAAGGGGACTGGTGATGTTGGGCCTCGAACCCGTAAGGCTTTCGGTCAGTCATACCCGGCTCCTGATGTTGCTGGTGTTCCTCCCTTCTTTTCCAAGATGAAGAGGAGGAAAGTTGTGAAGTCTACCCCGAATGCTGGGGTATCTGGGGTTGTTGCTAAGTCGGTCCCGGAACCCGTTGGGAAGTCGGTCCCGGTTCCCTCTCGTTCTACTGCTGCCACATCTCCCATCTTGATCTCCGACTCTTCGATTGTGGAGGCTCCGTCGGTCGCGATTCCCGAGGCATTGAAGTTGGTGCCCGGGCATCTCTGGGAAAGGGGTGCTGATGACCTTTTCCCCTTTGTCTGGGCTCCGAAAAACTTATCGGACTC
Organism: Glycine latifolia; assembly: GCA_013407115.1. Classification (NCBI taxonomy): domain Eukaryota; kingdom Viridiplantae; phylum Streptophyta; class Magnoliopsida; order Fabales; family Fabaceae; genus Glycine; species Glycine latifolia. Next base: position 46,415 of record QARZ01040670.1, on the reverse strand, counting down.
GTCTCCTCTTTCTGAGGAGTTATTGTCGGAGCTCGGTCGTATGTAGCGTCAAGCCTATCGAACTGCTTCCCTCGTGGATAGCCTTGTCACGTTAAAGACAAGGTATATCCGGTCTCAGGAGGAGCTGGTGGCTGCCCGGGCTGAGTCGGAGAAGGTGGGTGGAGAGCTGCGTCTTGCTCGTGAGGAGTTCGAGTGCCGCCTTCGGGAGGCCAAGGCGGAGAAACAGCAGGCGTTGGCCAAGGCCGCCCATATGACCGAGAACCTCAATGAAGTGAAGACTTTGTTCGAGGAGGCGCAGGCCGAGGCCGCGGAAGCCAAATCCAAGCCACTGGTCGAGGAAAAGGAGGTGGCCGAGCTTCGGGAGATGATGGTATCGGTGGCCAAGGAGTCTTTCAACAACGCCTTGGCCCAAGTCCGATGTGCTAACGCAGGGGTCGGTTTAAAAACTGACGGGGTTCACTTTCGCTCCTATGTTCGTGACGGGGTGATTGTTGCTTATGACGAACAAGAGGATTCCGTCATTGAAGCGGAGGGTGTCCCCGAAGCCGGTGTTGAAGCAAACTCGGCCCCTGCCGACAAGAATTGAAGGACCGGGATGCCGGTTTAAATTTGCATTTCTTGCTTTATTTTCTATGTTCGTACAATGATACAATTTGCTTTTTATAATATTGCGTTTGTTTGACTCTTTATAATATTGTGTTCTTTTTAGAACTATGTGTGCACAATGTTTATTCGTTTGGCTCCAACGGCCAAGTATAATATTGTCTGAATGATAAATGTTTTCGGTTTATCGAATATATTCCAAGTTACTGCAGGTGCAACGTGGCCAATTGAGACCATGCCAACCTGATCAGGGTTTGGCGGCACCTCAAGCTTGCTTGGAATGTTTATATGTAGTCAGACTATCGAGTATATTTTTATTCGAAGACTGAATATCGAGTATATTATTATTCGAAGGCTGTTCGAATTTTATTCATATCACAAATTATTCATGTCTGTGATCCTGATGAAAGAGATTACATGAGATGGGGGTACCAACGTACTCGGCCCACTCTTCTCAATTAAAAGGAAACACACGGATGATTGTTCTTAACTAAAATAAATCTTCAGTTTGTCTGCATTCCATGTTCGCTTGATTGCACATTTATCCAGAGTCTCTAACATGTACGCCCTATGGCCGAGATTCTGAATCACTCGGTAAGGTCCTTCCCAGTTGGCTGCTAATTTTCCCTCTCGGGCGTTCTTGTTTCCAATGTCGGCTCTGCGTAGGACCAGGTCGCCTTCTTTGAAACCTCTCGACTTGACATTTTTATTGAATCTTTTGGTCGAGAGCTGCTTCATGGCCATGTCTCGGCGGTGTGCTTTAGCTCGGGTCTCTTCTATTAATTCAAGCTCGTTAATCACTGCTTCATTGTTTGAGTCCTCGCCCTGCTTGAGTATAGTCCTTTTTCTCCAGGAGGGGTGTCCGACCTCTACAGGAATCATAGCCTCACATCCGTAGGTCATTCTGAATGGGGTTTCCCGAGTGGATGATTGAGTTGTCGTTCTGTGCGCCCATAAAACATAGTATAGCTATTCTACCCAATTCTGCTCGGCCTCATGCATTCTTTTCCTGAGTCCTTCCAGGATGACTTTGTTAGCGACTTCAGCTTGACCGTTGGATTGCGGGTGTTCCACTGATGAGAAATGATGCTTAATATGGAGGCCGGCCATCATTTCTCTGAACCTCTTATCGGTGAACTGAGTTCCGTTATCCGTGATGATTTCGGCCGGGATCCCGAATCTGGAGACGATGTTTCTTTCAAAGAATTTTTGTATTCGGGCGGACGTGATGGTAGCTAGAGGTTCTGCTTCTATCCACTTGGTGAAATAATCGACGGCGACTATGAGCCATCGTAGCTATCCCTCCGCGGCCTTGAACGGTCCCAAGAGATCCATCCCCCACTTGAAAAAAGGCCAAGGGGATGTGATTGTCGTTAGCTCAGATGGGGCAGACCGTATGATCCGGGCATGCATCTGGCAACTTTCGCATTTCTTCACATGATCCTGGGCGTCGGCTTTCATAGTTGGCCAAAAGTAACCTGCCCGAATGGCTTTCATTGCTAAAGCTTTGGCTCCCATATGATGGTCGTTGATGCCTTCATGTATCTCGGCCAGTATATATTCAATCTGGTTAGGTCCTACACAAAGTAGCATGGGAGTGTGCGGGCCTTTGCGATATAGTTCTCGTTCCTGTGTGGTATACATGGTGGCCTCTCGGATTAGTCTTCTTGCCTCTGCATCATCTTCTGGGCTTATCCCTTGTTCTATGTATCTGATAATGGGTTGTCTCCAATCCGTGCTGGCCGTGATCATCATGATGCATGTAGGGTGGGGCAGCTCCTGCTGGACGACCGTCCGATGATTACTTGCACCCTTGGTACGTGCTAGTTTGGATAATATATCGGCCCTTATGTTTTCTTCTCTGGGGATATGGGAGACGACGACCTCATCGAACTCGGCAATTAGTTCTTTTACCTTGGTTAGATATTTGATCAGCAAGGGTCCCTTAACCTGGTATTTCCCCTCAATTTGGGCTGCCACTAATTGGGAATCTGTGAAAACTTTTAACTTCTGGGCCCCCTGCTCCTTGACCGAGGCCAGCCCTGCTATTAATGCTTCGTATTCGGCTTGATTGTTTGACGTTGGGAAATTAAGCCGTAGTGACTGCTCCATTGATATCGCCTGAGGACTTTCTGTTATAATTTCGGCCCCACTCCCTTTAGCGTTGGACGACCCATCTACATATAGGGTCCAAGCTTCTTCATGTGCTGACGTGATGGGGGTAAGCTCGACCAGGAAATCGGCCAAGGCTTGAGATTTGATTGCATGTCGGGCTTCGTATTTGATGTCGAACTCGGAAAGCTGGATTGCCCAACTGGTCATTCTGCCGGCCAGGTCCGGTTTGTTCAAGATCTGTCGGATCGGTTGGTTGGTACGGATTATAATTGTGTGGCTTTGGAAGTATGGGCGTAGTCGTTTGGCTGCCACCAGGAGAGCAAAAGCCACTTTTTCTAATTTCTGGTACCTCAACTCTGAATTTTTTAGTGCCCGGCTTACAAAGTATACCGGTTGTTGAGTCTTGTCATTTTCTCTAACTAGCACGACGCTTACCGCCTCCTCGACCACGGCTAGATACAAGATCAAGTCTTCGCCGGGCTCTGGCTTGGATAAAACAGGGGATGAGGTGAGGCATTTTTTGATTTCCTTGAACGCGGCTTCACATTCGGGACTCCGGCCAATAATGGCTTCTTTCCTCAGCATCCTGAAGAAAGGCAAGGCTTTCTCAGCCGACTTTGGGAGAAAACGCGTCAGTGCCGCTAGTCTTCCTGTCAACCTCTGAACCTCTTTCTTACTGGTCGGAAACTGCATATTTAAAATTGCTATACATTTGTTTGGGTTGACCTCAATTCCCCTGTGGGTTAACATGAATCCCAAAAATTTTCCCGCAGTTACTCCGAATGCGCATTTGAGAGGGTTTAGTCGGATATTCTTGTCTCTCAACTTGTTAAACATTTCTTCCAGATCTCGGATGTGATTCCCGCTTGCGTCAGTCTTTACTATCATGTCGTCGATGTATACTTCTATGTTCCGGCCGAGCTGTTGGGCGAAGACGCTGTTCATCATGCGCTGGTAGGTAGCGCCAACATTCTTCAAACCGAAAGGCATCACGTTGTAGCAGTAATTCGCCTCACTTCCTCGAAATGCCGTTTTCTCTTGGTCCTCTGGGTGCATTGGGATCTGGTTGTACCCGGAGTAAGCGTCCATAAACGACAACATTTTGAATCCCGAAGAATTGTCTACCAGTTGGTCTATGCTCGGCATTGCATAGGAATCTTGGGGGCAAACCTTGTTGACATCAGTGTAGTCGACGCAGACTCGCCATTTACCGTTGGCCTTCTTGACCATCACCACATTAGACAGCCAAGTGGTGTATTGGATTTCACATATGAATCCGGCCTCCAATAACTCCTGGATGTGTTTTTCCAATGCCTATTTTCTCTCAGGTCCGAGGTTCCTTTTCTTCTATGCCACCGGTTTCGAGTTAGGGTACATGGATAATTTGTGACAGCAAAAAGTAGGCCTTATTCCCGGGATTTCAGAGGCGGTCCATGCGAAGACATCTCGGTTGTCTTGAAGGCATTTTGTCAGTTCTGCTCTTGCTACTGGGTCGGCTATCTTTCCGATCTTGGTGATCTGAGTAGCTTGAGATCCTATCTGTACTTCCACAAGTTCGTCTGCTGGTTCGGGCCTCCATTCTTCCTCATCTTCTCGGACATCTAGCTCCACCATGTTAATGGGTTCCACTTGTTGCCTGCTGTTTGCTTTCTGCCTTTCTTCTTCACCGTGCTGTGTTAGTGCTGCCGTGCCGGCCTCGGCTTCTCTGACGGCGTTGTAATAGCATTGGTGGGATTCTTTCTGGTCTCCGCCTATGGTTATTATCCGTCCGTTGCTTCCTATCATCTTCATCTTCTGATGTTTGGTGGACATCAGGATATCCCATCGGTGGAGGGTCGGTCTTCCAAGAATGACGTTGTACGGTGAAGGGAACTCGGCAACCACGAACTTCACTCTTTCTGACTTGAAAGCCTCCTTCGTTCCCAGTGTTAATCGCAACTCAATGGACCCTTTGATGGCCGTATTCTCACCGTTGAAGCCGAATAACACCGTCTGACATGGTTTCAGGTCTTCCTCGTCCAAATTCATCTTCTTGAAGGCGGTCCATGATATGATGTCTGCTGAACTACCGTTATCCACGAACATCCTTTTCACCCGGCAGTTAGCTATGGTCCGGGTTATTACTAGACCGTCTTCATGTCCGGGTATGACATCCTCCAAATCTTCTTTAGTGAAATACAGCAAAAGGGGCTCAGGCTTGCTGTTGCCTTTGAACCGGGGTTGTTCCCTCACTGCCAAGATCTCCCTGAGGTACTTCCTGCGTTGATTGGCTGTGTCGCCTCCTCCTCCCATAGCTCCTGTGATCACATTACACTCGAATTCTGGCTCCGGAAAATCTTTGGGCTCATGCTTCTTCCGCTTTTCATCTCGGCCTTTCTGCTCGTCATTCTGGTTGCCCTTTCGTTTAACTTGTTGGCCTTGAGTTTTGATCACGTAGCGCCGCAACTTGCCTTCTAGGATAAACTTCTCTATGGCGTCTCTTAGGTCCCAACACTGGTCGGTAGTTGTGGAACTCACAGAATCGAGTGTGATCGAGGCCGGCTTTCTTACAAACAGGCCGAGGTCTGTCTGCTTTCTTCATCTCTGTCAAAGCTACCTCTCTCCATATTTGAGCCCGGGAAGTGTTCAACGGGATATACCTGTCATACTTCGTGTCATATCGTCCTGTTCGGTGGCCGAGATCATGATTTTTGTTCGGCTGCACGCTCCTGGGATTCTGACGATTTTTCGGGGGGGAACCCTTTCTTTTTGGAACAGTATTCGCGATCTCCATCTGTTCCAGCTCCAAGTATTTCTTTGATCGGACCCTAAACTCGAGCAACGTTTTGACTGGGTCCTTATATATAGACTTCGCGAGTCGCGATGATCCACTAAGTCCTGCTGACAATAGGTGGACGTGCACTTTCTCCTCCAATCCTTGTACCTGTAAAGCGGCCTCCTTGAACCGGTCCAAGTAGCTTTGCAGTGTCTCACCAGGGTGTTGACGGATTTTTCCGAGTGCGAACTCAAACTTAGGTTATTTTTTGCTCGTTGCAAAGTTGAGCAGGAACTTTTGGCCGAAGTCCTCAAAGTTGTGTATTGACCGTGGTGGCAATGTGTGGAACCAAGTCTGTGCGGCCCCAGTCAAGGTAGTAACGAAGATCCGAGAAATTATCGGCTCGTCAATCCCTCGGACACACATCTGCATATCGAACTCATCAATGTGAACTTGTGGGTCTTGGCTCCCGTCATATTTTGACAGGAAAGTGTTAGATTCAAGTGATTGAAGAATCTCAAGAAGAAGAATTTTGATATTTGATTCATGCTTTGTAATTTTTATTTTGTTTGTTTAGATTGATTCATTAAAAGGAATAACCCAAAAATCCCTTTGCAGCTACTAATAAAACTAAATCAACATGCATTCATACTTAGGTATAAAGTAATAACCATATGCATTGAGTTAGAATTGCATAGATGAGTTTCAAATATGCATAAAATGTTTTAAGACTGGAATAATCGATTACATAGGTTAATAATCGATTACATAAGCATTCTGCATAATCCAGTGTAGTATAGAAGGTAATTTAATCGATTACCAAGTATTCGTAATCGATTAAATAGGCTAGAGGCAGAAAGGGAAGCTCACTGGAATAATCGATTAAATCATGAAATAATCGATTACATTGATCATGCTTATTTTCCAGAACTGCTACGAACACTTTAATCGATTAAATGGTCGAATTAATCGATTACATTAGTTAAATTAATCGATTACATTGACGAAATAATCGATTACAGTCTGTTAAATCTGTTTTTTTATAAATAGCATGCATTGACTCACAATCTGAGAGTTACATAATTTGAGAGCTTTCATTACAAAAGTGTATTAACATTCTCTGAGTGCTTTAATGTGAAGAAAGAGTCTTTTTCAATTGGGTTGTTCTTCAAATAGAGAATCATGAAGCTAGAGTAAAAGAAGGAGTTTTCAAGTGAACATTCATGCATTAATCTGTTGCAAGATCATTCAAGACTGCATGTTCATTCAACATCACAGGTTTTAAATTTCGTATAATTCCTTTTCTGCTGCAAAAGGATTAAGGTGATGTCCTTCTTGAATCTTTAGTTTTATTATTTGGGTGATTTTATTTGTATTGTTTAGTTTGTGTTGAAACTATCCATGTAACAAGTTAGAATTCTTTAAAGCATTACTAGATAGTGTTTCTAGTGGGTAGAACTGAGTGGTGTGCTCAGGTTCTAAAGTCTTTAGATAAATCTTAGTGTTAGATTTAGAATTTTGCCTAGGGTGGGTGAAAGAGACTTGGTTGATTGCTTGTAAAGAACTGAATCTTGTTAGTGGAACTCTAATCTGGTTTAGATTAGAAGACAACTGGATGTAGCCTCAAGTGGTTAGAGGTGAACCAGTATAAATTTGTGTGTAATTGTGTTTTGATTTACATTACATTCAATTGCTTATGGTATTGGATTGTGAATCAATTCTGATTTTGTTTCAGCATAAGAGTTAAGTGATTGGAAAAGAGAATATTGCTTATTAAAAGTGTTTGGTTTAAAGATACGATCCATTGTTTAACTTCCGCTGAGTTTGAATTTGCAAGAAAAGTCAAAAAGTTTTATAAACCAATTCACCCCTCCCCTCTTGGTTTATTAGATTAGATATTCATTGTATTTACAGAAAGATCCGTCAAAATCCTCAATGAACTGGGCGTTGACAATTTCGTCAATGAATGGGCTGTTGTTATGTTGTCCACGCCGATATTTTCTCCTGTATACCTTGCCTTCTGCTCCTACCACCTGGCGTGGAATGCTAGGCCGTTTGTCGTGATGTCCCGGGTTAGCTTCACGTTCCGGGTGATGTGAAGCTGCTCCTGGCCCATAATGCGGGCGTTCCTCGGCCTCGGGTGCCGGTGGTGGTCGATGGGCCGACTGATGATGATGTGTTTCGCCCTAGCTGGGCCGAAATGTTCTCTCTCGGTCCGGATTCTCCCTCTGTCTTGAATCGTGCTGCTCCGTGTGCTGTCTTCGACGCTTTTCCTACTGCCTCCATCTCGCACAACGCTCGTCTAGCTGGGCGATAATGTTGTTCATGTCTTCCTGGCGTTGAAGGGCATGTCGCCTTTCTAGCCGCTCGATCCGAGCAAGGATGGATTGCAACGCGTTATTGGTGAAGTGCTAAATCGACCCTTGGTCTCCCTCGGTCGGGGCGAGTTATGTATCCTCTGGCATAACTGGAGGATTGTTTTGTGGTCGAGAGGATGCAGTGTCTGAAAACGCGTCCTCCACCCGAATGGAGGGCGGCGCCCCTGCCACGGGTGGTCTTCCATCAATGTGTCTTCTCGTGTTTACCATGGTGGGAGTCGAAGTTTAACGATCCCCACAGACGGCGCCAATGTTCTGTTTGTTTATAACAGAGGTCCAACAATGGAGTTGGACGATTGCTGTCGCATCTGAACTCTCTTTCTAGGAATACTTATGGTGATGAAGTATTCCCGGGAAGATGATCACAATGCACCCAAGGGAAACCACTATCTGGCGTGGGGTGTGTGCACTGTGTATAAGAAAAGAATAGAGTCCAGAGAACGTACCTTTCTTCTGGAATTCCTTACCTATAAGTACTGACCTAGATGGGCATGGACAAATCTCCTTTGTATCCGTGTCGATATGATACGCATTTATTGAGCAATCATTATCTTTTATTTCTCTTGATTCCGTTGCAGAATCTGCGGTTATTCCTAAAATATTCCTGGAAATTCAAATCCGATCAGCCCTTATTGGGCCTCTTGGATTTGGTCCATTTTGGATGGCCGTAACAACATGGAAATGACAATCATATATAAAGAATCACATAATTATTTGAGAAAAAAAAGTTATGTCCAGTTAAGTTTGTAAAAGTTAATAAACTTATCATATATAATAAATTATGATTGAATAATAATATGAATATATTTTATTCTTTTGTGTAAACTCTTGTTGTTTTACGTCTATTATGTTATTTTTTTATTCTATTTTTCTTAAATAAGAAACCCAATAATTTTTAGTTATTTTTTTTCTTCCTCTCCTGCCTATTTTTTTGTCTCTGTTTCCTTTTTCTCTGCCAAGCACAACCGTAGCTGCAATTTGGGGACGGGGGGACTGGGAGAGGGATTAAACAACAATCCTTAACTATCAAACACCCAAGTCGCAATATCCTAAAACCGCTGACAACCAAGTCAATTCATTAAGCTGGTCATTGTCAAGACCTTTCCCCCACGCAAAAATCCACCTCCTAAAAACCAATCGCAACACCAACCGCTTTGATTTTATATTCACAACAATAAAGAAAGCAGACATATGTCTTTCCTTCGACCATTTGTGTTTTTTTTTTTTTTTTTTTTCCGCTGGTTTTACCCCCTCCAAGTGGACGTGGTCCTCTTCTCGTTTTCTCTGACTCCTTCTCTTTTTCTTCTTCTTCGCATTCACTCTTTTTTATTTCAATGTGATTCATTCCCTTCAACTCCTATTTTGCGAAGAAAAGAATAAAAATGGTTTCGAAAGATTTGTTGCGGGTGCTTCTGTTCTTGCACGTTGTGGCTCCTTCGGTCTTGTTCCGCGGGACGCAGTGCCAGCAAATAAGTGATGATTTTGATAACCCTGTGGTTCTGCCTCGTGTCACCCAGCTCGTTTATGCCCAAATCTCTAACATGACCTCTCTGCTCAATAACGAAATCAAAAGTCGCTCCACTTTCTGCGTCAGTGATCCGTGAGTCTACTTCTTCTGTAACACAGCTTTGTTAATACTCAAGTTCTGTTTGAATAAATTTGTGTTGAGCACTTAGTCTGTTTTGATTGTGCGGAATGGAAAGGAAAAGTATCGAGAAAAATCATTTTAATTAAATTAGTATGGTAAAGATGTAGACTCATATTGAGATGTTTGGATATAAGTGACGGGTATTTTTTTATTAAAACTATAGAATTTTTAATAGAGAAACTCTATCCAAATAGACTCAACCAAGTAGCTCATGGAAAGGAGCATGTGAGGGGGAAGGACCTATATCACAAAAATGTATCTAGGGATGATAAGTGTATCCAAATCTATGTATATCACAAAAATCTCGTTAAACGGAATGAACATATAGCCCTAAATTTATGTAGGTATAGATATTTTAGTACCTTGGACATATTACACACACATCTTTGTAATTATGATTTAAGTTTAGACGATCTAATGTTATGTTTGTATGTATTTATGTTTTTAATGTTATGTTTGAATTATTTAAGAATAATTTTTTTTATAATTGTAATAATTGTTTTAATTAATTTTTTATTGATTTACTATTATTAACTTCTTACATATTGGTCGCGGATGTGAATATATAGATACCTAGTGGGTAGGATAATTAGATTAAAATTGCTAGCAGTACAGACATGAAATTAAGAAATTAAGTACAGATGTTATTTTTAAACGCAAATATAAAGATGGATAGTATATGAGTCTGACTCTAGGTATTGCCATCCCTAATTGTATCTCAACCACCAAACCAAGGATTTGTGCGTTTATGGATACTATATGAAATCCATTTTGGGGGCAAAAATTGTGGTATCACCATGAATTCTAAGAAGCAACAATATGTTGCCATGGCTCCACCCGAAGATTTGTCATGATTTTGTTTCACTATGTCACCACCCCAAACACACGCACCTCAATCAAGGTTCCATCGTGGGGGGGGCGATTTTGTTTCACTTAGATTGAGAAGAAAAAATAGAATAAGTTATTTCACAAGCTAATAAATAAATTAAAAGTAATCTTTATAAAATAGTTAATATTAAAAAGTTTTTACAAATTAACTCATTTTATTTTTCTTCTTCTTCTTTTCGTATTGCTTAATAATAGAACTTCAAGCGAGTTCAGTTTATTTGGACACGTGAAACATTGTTTTGATTCCTCTGAGGTCGGTCACACTGATCTAGAGACAGAAAAAAAATCATGATTTCATCGTTTTGGAAGACGAAAATGTCGATAATTTTAGTTTCTATTTTTTCAGCGAAAGATATGAAAAGGGTTAAATTGATTGACTTTTTTTCGTGTTTCAGTGACTAAAATAAGGGACTAATGTGACCGTGACCGATGTCATATTTTGGAAACTAGGATTGTTTTACTGTTATTTGGATACTAAAAAACAAGTCACTTAAGGCTTGCCTCATTTTTTTTACATAACTTCATTTTAAATATTATTCTTCAAAAGTTTCAAAACTATATCTTTTTTTTCTTTACCATTAGAAATTTTTAAGCAGAAAATATAAGGAATTTCATGATAATTGATGAAGGAGTTCAATGAAATATATTGATGAAGATGCTTCTTTGTTGCTTTTTTTATATTTTATTTTGAAATTTTGACTTTTTTTGTGCTGAATTTTTGAAAATTTTGACTACTTATGCTGGGGTCCTTGATTGAGGTTGTGTAATACTTGTTTGACATTTAAAGGTGTCTGTTGGTCCTCTGAATTAATGATGAATTATTTATAAGCTGTGGCTTCAGATTTAGTTTCAAGGAAATAAAACCTTTTTCCTTATGGAGGTAAATAAAACCTAGGAAGTATAACATATGTGATGCATTAAAATAACTCATAATGTTGTGAAGGAATAGAAACTGATTTGATTATGAAGTTTGATTTTTCATATTTTAGGGATGCTGATTGGAATAAAGCATTTAATTTTTCTTCTGATTTGGGCTTTGTGTCTTCTTGCATTCTGAAGACTAAAGGTATGAACTCCAACTAAAGAGAAATGATACCATTTGTTCATTTCATTTCTTAAAGAAGTGCACAAAAGATGGCCACAATTTTTCTCTTTTCTCTTTCATTTTCCTTTATTCTGTTTCCCTGCATCCAGTTAAACATGTTCACTTTGTTTGGTCCTCAAATCTGAATGTGCTCATGTTATTCTTAATTTCTTTTCTTTACCACTGTTTCAATTCTAATACCACTCTTCCTATGCTTTGGAATCTGATGATTCTTATGTAAACACAGGAGATATTACACAACGCTTGTGTACAGCAGCAGAAATGAAGTTTTACTTAAATAGCTTATTAGAGAGGTCTAGGAGTGCCAACTATTTAAAGCCTAACAAGAACTGCAATTTAAAATCATGGGTATCTGGTTGTGAGCCAGGATGGGCCTGTAGTGTTCCCACAAGCCAGGAAGTTGACCTTAGAAATTCACAAGAGATACCTGTCAGAACTACAAACTGTCAAGCATGTTGTGAGGGGTTCTTCTGTCCTCATGGCATCACGTGCATGATACGTAAGTATAACGAGAACCTTCAATAAGCTTTTCTTCATTAATGAACTGTAAATACCTTCTGCATGATTATATAGAACATATTAGCATCTACCTACTTCATAAGAAATTTATTGTAAATTAGCTTCTTCCTACTTCACAAGAAAGTTTATTGTAAAGGGTATAGAAGAACAGAAGGAATGTTCCTCTTGTTTATTGATCTGCAGAATTACAAAGGTAAAACAGAGAAGCCCTCTTCTCTCTTACAAGGACACTTCCTTGTTTAACAAACAAGCTCAATGCTGAATATAACTACCTTCTCGAGGATCTATTTATCCTCCTTCTAACTAACTTCCCTAACCGAATTAACTTCCTCTAACAATATTAACTTATCTAACAACATTCTGTTAGATCCTTACTGAGTTTTGTTCCTCCTCCTATACACTAATAAAGGTCTAGGTTCAGTTTGAGACTGACCTTGATCCTCTTTCCTAACAATACCTCCCCCATCAAAAAGAACCTTGTCCTCAAGGTTGAATTCAGGACATTGTTGCAGAATGTTATCTCTGTCTTCCCAAGTTGCTTCTTCTGTTGATTTGTCTTGCCTCTGGATCAACAACTGCTGTACTTGTTCCCCTTCTTGCTCAATCACTCTAGTCCCGAGCACCTGGTATGGCTGCAGTCTAGTGGAATGCCCTTGTAATTCTGTGGGAAGCTCTGCCTCTACTGAATGTTCTCCTATTGCCAATTTGAGTTGAGACACATGAAAAACCAGGTGAATTCGAGCCTGTGCTGACAGTTGTAATTGAAAAGCCACTGCCCCAACCTGCTTAACCACTTGATAAGGACCATAGTACCAACTTAGGACGCAACCTAGTAGGCATTGAAGTTTGTCTATGTGGCCGAATCCTCAGATTCACCCAATCCCCTACCTTTATTTTGGAGGATAACCTATGAGCATTAGCATATTTAGTCATATGGTCTTGAGCCCTCCCCAAATGAAATTTCAGTTGTTTCAAGGCCTCATCCCTCTCCATCAAGTATTGTGCTACAGCTTCTACTAGCACTTCTCCTGGAATAAATCTTGCCAAGGAAGGAGGAGCCCTCCCATACACCACTTCAAATGGTGTACACCTTGCTGCCCCTAGATAACTGGTGTTATACCAGTATTCTGTCCAAGGTATAAGCTCAGCCTAAGTTTTGGTTGCTCAGAACTAAAACATCGGAGATAAGTCTCCAAAGTCCTATTCAACACTTCAGTTTGCCCATCCAATTTAGGATGATAGTCTGTACTCATCCTCAAGACGGTAACTTGTCTCCTAAATAACTCTTGCCAAAAATTACTCACACTCCTGAATGCCCTCCTGACAGAGAGGAATGAAATTCCTGTAGCAGCTTTGGAATCCATTCTGAATTAGCTGTCAACACAAGCTTCCCCTTTATAATAGAGTCTATCATGCTCCAAAGTGTACTTACCATGAGAGTTAGGATTTTGTTGAAGTTCTTTAATCTTAGATAATGTTGGATCCCTTTGAATTTCCTTGTCAATCTCTGACACCTCCTGCCAATAGGGCTTAGATAACCCTTGCAACTCCTTTTCCTCATCCATCCTTGACAAAGCATCAGCCACCTTATTGGCTGCTGCCATTTTGTACACAATATCAAATTCATACCCCAACAGTTTTGCCAACTAGTTTTGCTGACTTTGGGTAGTAATTCTCTGCTCCAACAAATATTTTAAACTCCTCTTATCTGTATAAACCGTGAACTTTCTTCCTATCAGGTAAGGTCTCCACTGTTGGATGGCTAGAACTAGAGCCATCAGCTCCTTCTCATACACTGATTTGCTCAGAGAAGATTCAGACAAAGTCTTGCTGAAAAAAGCTATGGGGCTTTTATTCTGAGACAAAACTGCTCCTATCCCTCTCTTCAAAGCATCACACTCTATTGAAAATGGCTGTGAAAAATAGGCATTGTGAGTACAGGGCCCTTAGTAATAGCCTGCTGTAATTGTGCAAAAGCCTTATCACTCTCTGGGGACCATTTAAAATTCCCTTTTTGCAACAAATTTGGTAGGGGCCTTGCTATCTTCCCATACACATTTATAAACCTTCTATAATAACCAGCTAGTCCCAAAAAAACCCTCAAAGCCTTGACTGTCTTAGGGATTGGCCGTTTCAGAATTGCTTCAACCTTCTTACTGTCCATAGAAACCTCTTTGTATCAAATCATATGACCCAAGTACTCTACTTCTGTTTTCCCTAACCTGCACTTTTTAAGATTGACAAAAAACATCTCCTTTGCTAATATCCCCAATACTTCCCTTAAATGAGTTAAATGATCAGCCTAAGTCTTGCTATACACCCAGATATCATAAATAAAAAACCAATACAAACTTCCTTAGATAAGGCCGTAAGGTAGAATTCTGATAAGCACCTTGAGAGAACCACACCACAAAAGCTAGCTATTGTAGTTGGAGAGCCCAAAGCCTTATAAACTCCACACTAGAATCCCATACTTCCAATGTGAGACTCCAAGTCCGATACCTTGCAATTGGATCCTAACATCCCACCATGCTCCACAGCTCCAGCGCCCACGTGGGCTGGCTGTGCACTAGCCCTTTGACTAGTCCCGGGCGAACACTGCAATGCTGGCGTCACCACCCGCGCCGCTCATTTGCAGCTGGAAGTCATGGTGGAAGGCTCTGATACCAATTGATAGAACTGGACCAAAAACAGAGGAAAAGTTTGTGTGTATTATTACTATGGTGCTTCCAACACCCAAGATGGAAAACATATGAGTTTCGAGGTCTCACAACCCTCTCACTTCTCACATTCTTTCCCCCCTCTAATTCCCCTCTAATTGACTATTTATAGTTCCTTAACTAACTAAAAACTAACAGTTAGTTATCCTAGCTGTTCTAACTAACTGACAGTTACTAAGACTGTTTTCTAACATACCCCTTTCCTCATCTATCAATACCCCCCCCCCCCCCTCTTCAAGATGGACCTTGTCTTCAAGGACCAGTTGAGGAAAAATAACCTGCCTTTCATCAGCAAGGGTCTCCTTCATCCCCTTGAGAGAGTTTGGATAGAAGAACAGAAGGAATGTTCCCCTTGTTTATTGATCTGCAGAATTACAAAGGTAAAACTGAGAAGCCCTCTTCTCTTTCACAAGGACACTTCCTTGTTTAACAAACAAGTTCAATGCTGAATCTAACTACCTTCTCGAGGATCTATTTATCCTCCTTCTAACTAACTTCCCTATCTGAATTAACTGCCTCTAACGGTATTAACTGGTCTAACAGCATTCTATTAGATCCTTACCAAGTTTTGTTCCTCCTCCTATACACCAATAAAGGTCTAGGTTCAGTTTGTTAATTAACAACGACAATTCATTCTAGGAAAAAAATTCTGAGATAAAGATACTGGTATTCTATTCTGTTGTAAAGGTCCAGTTAGGAAATTTTGATTGCTGGGTAATCTAGGTTTGGGAACTAAATCTGCTGTTATGTTAGTCAATAAAATAAAATAAAATAAAATCTAAATCAGCTGCCTCTTCTACGATAATATCTGTAGTAAAATTAAAGCATATTGACATCATATGTAATAACTATATTGGTTATCAGTATCCATGCAAATGATGTTTCTAATGCTTTCATGTTTTGTGGTATTTGAAATATTTTTCTTGAAGCTTGCCCTCTAGGTTCCTATTGCCCTCTTGCTACACTCAATAATACAACTGGTGTTTGCGAACCGTGAGTTCTAATTCTTGCTATATGGTCTGTTACTCTGTTTATGTGTACAGTTATTACTTGCATTCTTTGTGTAGAAGATTAGTTGACAGATAAATTTCTGCAGATATCTTTATCAACTGCCTCCGTTGCAGCCAAATCATACCTGTGGAGGAGCAAATATTTGGGCTGATGTTAGTAGCAGTAGTGAGATGTTTTGTTCAGCAGGATCGTATTGCTCCACAATTACCAAAAGAATTCCTTGCAGTAGTGGGTATTATTTTATTCTAACCATTGGTTACTCCTAATAGACTGAAATAAGTTGGACCTTGGATAAAGTAATCCAAAGTATTTAAGATATTGGATAACATGATCTTTCATATTTGCACTTGAACACATCATACTTTAAAGTAGTCAGTAAAAAATGAGCGCTTTAGTTTATTTATAAGTACACTATTATGTTCTTTTGATGGTCATCAAAACAATTATACTGCCTTTGTTCATTATCCTGATACTTTGAAGCTTCTCCCTTGTTATTTCAGGCATTACTGCAGGATGGGTTCTACATCTGAGCAAAGTAAGATCCCATGGATTGTGTTGTGAATTATGGCAATTAGACATCTGTATTTCAGTCTTAGATTCTCTCATAAGCTTCTGACCAAATTTTTCCGAAGTTTATGACCGTTTACTGATTGTCTTGTAGGATGCTTCAAGTTGAGTTCATGTGATTCAAACACTGTGACCCAAAATATGCATGCATATGGAATTATGCTCATTGTAAGTTGTTACCTCTTAATTTGATGGATTATGGAATTGGCAATTAGTTTATATATGTGCATTTATTAGTCAAATTTGGACTTAGGGCCTAATTCAACCCTACAAAATCGGCTTGTGAGAATTTCCCAAGTTTTATAAGCTCTATTTATGCCATATCTCTAATTGATGTGGAACTAAACCATCATCCTTGAGGATGCAATTAAGGCAGCTCCCAAAGAGGCCACACAGGCCATGTTGGTAGAAGTTAACAGTCTTTAACTGCTTATGCAGGCTGCTTTGAGTACTTTGCTACTCATTATCTATAGCTGTTCTGACCAAGTTCTCACTACTAGAGAAAGAAGAATGGCCAAGTCCAGAGAAGCAGCAGCCAGAAGTGTAAGGAAGACTGCAAATGCACGCCAAAGATGGAAAGATGCAAAAGATGCTACTAAGAAGGGTGCAAGTGGACTGCAAGCTCAACTATCACGAACATTTTCTCGAAAAAAGGACTTCGTAGACCCTGATGAAATTAAAATTTTGAATCAACCAACTACTGAAACAGATATTGAATTGTTTTCACATGCACATCCTATTAGCTCAAACATGGTTGGTAGTTCATCAGCTTGGCCAAAGGAAAAGGGAAAAGAACCCAATGATCTGATGCAGATGATACATAAAACAGAAACTGATCCAAATATTAGGAACAACGTTCGTGTAGAGATAGAAACTAGAGATAAAAATGTTACAGCAAGAGTGTCTAAAGAAAAGCAACTGCATACACACAGCCAAATTTTTAAGTATGCATATGCTCAACTTGAGAAAGAGAAGGCTCAGCAACAAGAAAACAAGAACCTTACCTTCTCAGGAGTAATTAGCATGGCTACCAAAAGTGAACAAAGGAAAAGGCCTTTAATTGAAATATCTTTCAAAGATCTAACTCTCACTTTGAAAGCACACAATAAACATATATTGAGATATGTTACTGGGAAAATTAAACCTGGCCGCATCACTGCTGTCATGGGTCCATCAGGTGCGGGCAAGACAACTTTTCTTTCAGCAATAGCTGGGAAGGCATTTGGATGCAAGGTGACTGGTTCCATTTTTATAAATGGAAAGAATGAATCAATCCACTCCTATAAGAAAATTATTGGCTTTGTGTCACAAGATGATATAGTTCATGGAAACCTGACAGTGGAAGAAAACTTCCGGTTCAGTGCACTGTGCAGGTAAATCACATGGTTTGAAATTCCAGATGCTGTATATTCTCTGTTATTTTTTTTTCAAGTTTATGCATTTAACATTGGCAGTCTAGATTTATACTTAATAGATTCTCCTTCATTCCTACTTAATCCTGGATCAAATTTTAGTTCCCGTTATACTCTTCCACTTACATGTTTTGTGACCAAGTCAATATAAAAGGAGTAGCTGGTATAAACATAAGAGACTAAGACAGTTTACGTGAAACTTTATTATCAGGTATATCTTAAATTCTTAATGATTCGTATTAGGTGAGAAAATGAAGAAATTGAAGTGTATTATTGACTAGAGGAAAATCATGGGGTTTCTTGGTCACCATTTGCCAACATGCTTTAAGTTTTGGTGGCACTATGATAATTTAATTTGATCCTATGTTGTGGAAATGGAATATTTAAGTTGTCATTAAATAGCCTTTTAAGTTTCTATTCGTATTTATTTTTAGATAGTCTAGCAAGAAGCAGCATTTTTGAACTTATTATCATCATCTTCTTAGATGCATGCCTGCTATATCAATTTTCTTTTGTCTAGACTAATTCCATGCCCTTATTTGCTAATACTTGGGTACATATTACTGTTTGTGCTAGCTTTTGTAAGTTTCAATATTTTGGTACTAAAATGAAATTTTTTTACTGTGAAAGGCTACCTGCTGAATTGCCAAAACCAGACAAAGTTCTGATTGTTGAAAGAGTTATTGAGTTCTTGGGGCTTCAATCTGTACGGAATTCTTTGGTTGGAACTGTAGAAAAGCGAGGGATATCTGGAGGCCAAAGGAAGCGTGTAAATGTGGGATTGGAAATGGTCATGGAACCTTCACTCATGATCTTGGATGAACCCACATCTGGGTTGGACAGTGCATCATCTCAACTCCTTCTTAGAGCACTAAGACAAGAAGCTCTTGAAGGAGTGAACATTTGCATGGTGGTTCACCAACCCAGGTGACTCTCAATTCCATGTCTTCTGCATCATGGAGATATGGCTAGTCTCATTTATGATTATATTATTTTTCAGTTGATTTTATATATTTTTTAAATATAAAAGTAGGGAATAGTTATTCAGCAGATAGTAGCTGCTAATATTTAGAATACTAGATTTTTGTATTCTTAACATGTTTCCTGTGGAAATAAATTTCATTCAACTGATCTAATCATCATGTTGGTTCAGAAAGTTTAGAGCCAGGGTAGCCCAGAAAATCAAAGCAATATTTCAAGGCTGTATAATTCTGGTTTTGGCGTAAGATATGGCCAATAAAGTGGGTAAATTCAGGACTTATTACAGAATATTGGCAATGATGGTCGAAGACCAACTTGGCATCTGGAAGGATTTTGGATAGTATGAGAGCTTAGGCTAGATCTGAACAATATTCATAAATATTTTCTAGGAAAGAAAATCAGGAAAATTGGGAAGTAGAGAGAGAATTTTGGGGGATCCATAGAGAATATAAATGGAATAAGGAAGGAAGAGGGAGTATAAGAACTAACAAACACTATGGGAATTGATTGGGGGGAACAAGTACCATGAGTGCTTGGCTTGTCTTTGTGTTTTCTCTTCAGTATGAGTGTTCTATACGTCTATACACTTACTAAACCCCACTGATCTGAAATCATCTTGATATTGGCCCAGAAGAAGAGATACACACCTGTTTCTGAGCTTTGTGTGATTCTTATCCAGTTTCCATTACACACCTCTCTCTGCATGGGCATTATGAATGAGAAACCTGAAGATTGATCTCGTATTCCATGCATTACTTTGGAATTGTGGACAGTATGATTTGTTTCAATTTGATTAATTAAGGATTTAACCTTTTCCTATAGCTATGCTTTGTTTCAGATGTTTGATGACTTGATACTCCTGGCAAAAGGTGGTCTTACTGTATATCATGGATCAGTCAAGAAAGTTGAAAAATACTTTGCAGACCTTGGGATAAATATTCCAAAGTGCATTAATCCTCCAGATTACTTCATTGACATTTTGGAGGGCATAGAAGTACCTAGTGGAAGTTCAGGAGTCAGTTATAAAGAGCTGCCAGTTAGATGGATGCTTCATAATGGATACCCTGTACCTCTTGATATGCGGCAGAATGCAGCACAATTTGATATGTATGCAACTGTAAACCCAGCTAAAGAAACAGATCCTGATGGCTCTGGCCATGAAGAAAGAAGCTTTGTTGGAGAATTATGGCATGATGTGAGAAATGATATGGAACTAAAGAGGGAGAAAATAAGACTCAACTTTTTAAAATCAAAGGATTTCTCTGACCGCAAAACTCCTGGTATATTCAAGCAATACAAATACTTCCTTATACGGTAAGCCATCGAATGACTTCAATTATTTGTTAACTTGAACATTTTTCAGAATTCAGACTGCTCATTAAGATCTTCCTTAATATGGACTATTTTTTCCCTGGAGCATTAGAATTATCTTGCAGAAAATAGTTTTTCTTTTAAAAAATGTAGCATGGATAGTGTCAGTAGATTTTGTTAATGCTGCAGATTGAAAAAATTTATGAGTTTTCACAGTCTAAATTTCGGTGTGGTTTAAGGGAGGCCTGAAGAAATGGAAGGAAAAGTACAAGTAAAACCTTTTCTTCTGAGAAAATATATGATTGTCATTGCCCTGCCCCACTCCTTTATTGTGTTTTGGGAACTAAAATTGATTTTTTTTTATGAAACTAAAATGTAATTTAAATGTCAGCATGTCTTTTCTCAATTAAGTACCATTTCCTATTGATGAGAGAGAGTAGCAACTAACCTTTTAATAATGAACTGGTCTTCTCAATTTGGTTTCTGCATTTTCTTTTGTTAGTTGGTGGTACCCTAATTCATGCCAATGTTGTTTCAGGGTTGGTAAACAGCGATTACGAGAGGCTAAGATACAAGCTATAGATTATTTAATATTATTACTTGCTGGAGCCTGCTTAGGATCACTTACTAAAGCAAGTGATCAGACATTTGGTGCAGCTGGATACACCTATACGGTGATTGCTGTATGTAAGTTAATGGACTTCTAAGCATTATATCATTTTTCTAAAGCATTACAAGTTAATTGACTTATAAAGCAAGCTACAGAATACTCTTCATGTTATATCAATTTTCTTTGCTATTGTATGTTTTGAATTATGTTGGAAACTAGTCTGTGATAATGCACAGGTTTTTTTATCTTTTTCTGTAATAATATCCCAATAATTTTAAGGACGAGCCTTGCATGATAGTAAAGTTGTATTGTAATATGAATACTCTTTTTCATTCTCATACAGATTGAAACCCAAAGGGTTCATTATATACAACTTATTCTAATATTCTAGAATATTCCACAACTAATTCTAATACTCTAGAATATTCAACAACTAATTCTAATACTCTAGAATATTCTACAACTAATTCTAATATTCTAGAATATTCTACACTCCCCCTCAAGTTGGGAGATATATATTAATCATTCCCAACTTGCTAATTAAATCCTCAAAGGTGGGCTTGTGTAATCCTTTGGTAAGAATATCCGCTGTCTGTTCTTTGGTAGGTATATATGACAAACATACACTACCATCCTCCAATTTTTCTTTGATAAAATGACGATCAACCTCCACATGTTTAGTTCTGTCATGGTGAACTGGATTTTGAGCAATACTGACAGCAGCCTTATTATCACAATACAATCTGACAGGTAGGGAATAAGAGATCTTCAATTCCTCAAGAAGTCTTTTTAACTAGATTCCTTCACAAATACCATGGGCTAGAGCCCGAAATTCTGCTTCTGCACTGCTTCTGGCAACAACTGTTTGTTTCTTGCTTCTCCAGGTCACAAGATTTTCCCAGACATAGGTACAATACCCTGAAGTGGATCTTCGGTCCATTATCGAGCCAGCCCAATCTGCATCTGTATAGATTTCAATCATCCTCTTGTGTCCCCTTTGAAAGAACATTCCTCGACTAGGGGTGTTTTTGAGGTACTTGAGGATTCTATAAACTGCACTAAGGTGTTTTTCCTTAGGAGAATGCATGAATTGACTAACCATGCTAACCGCAAATGCAATATCAGGCCGAGTGTGAGATAAGTAGATCAACTTCCCCACCAACCTCTGGTACTGTTCTCTGTCACTTCTTTCCCATCTTCAATTCCCAATTTAGTATTAGGATCAATTGGAGTCTCTGCTGGCTTGCACCCGGTCTAGAATATATTTCTTCTGAGTTAAAGAAATTCCTGCCTTACTACGAGTAACCTCCATGCCAAGGAAATATTTGAGAACTCCAAGATCTTTCAGTTCAAACTGATTAGCTAAACACTGCTTCAAAGAGTTTATCTCCTCACAATCATTTCCTGTGACAATTATGTCATCAACATAAACAATGAGAATAGCAATTTTGCTACCATTAGAGTGTTTATAAAATAGAGTATGATCAGTCTGAGCAATCCTCTTCCCTTCACAGCTTGGGTAAACTTCTCAAACCACTCTCTAGGGGATTGTTTAAGCCCATAGAGAGACTTCTTCAACTTGCATACTGATCCGTCTTTTTTTTCAAAACCAGGTGGTGGATCCATATAAACTTCTTCATGTAAATCTCCATTCAAGAAGGCATTCTTTACATCTAATTGTTGCAAGGGCCAATCAAGGTTGGCAGCAAATGATAGTAGAACTCAGATAGTGTTAAGTTTGCCAACTGGGGCAAATGTTTCTTGATAGTCTATCCCATGAGTCTGAGGGAATCCCTTAGCAACCAATCTTGCCTTATACTTGTTGATGCTATTATCTGCATTAAATTTTATTGTGAACAACCACTTGCAACCTATTGTTTTCTTTCCTCTGGGTAATGCTACAGATTCCCAAGTTCCATTTTTTTTAAGTGCATCCATTTCTTCAAAGACTGCATTCCTCCATTTTGGGTCATCAAGTGCTTCTTGGATGTTTTTGGGTATTTTTGTACTGTCTAAAATAGTGTTGAAAGCTCGAAAACCTGGGGATAACTTTTCATACGAGATATGATGAGAAATAGGGTGAGCAGTACAAGATCTGGTACCTTTTCGAAGAGCAATAGGCAAATTTAGGTCGGCTGTATCAGTGCATTCAGGTATTGGGTTGCTGGAACTAGGACTCGAGCCAGAATCTTGGCAGTCTAAAGGCTCCTGAAGTGTTTTTCGCCTACTGTAAAATTTTCCCCATTTACCAGGAGGATCTCCTGTCTCTGGCACAGTAGCTCCCCCTATCTCCTGCACAATAACTCCCCCTGTCTCCAAAGGCAAAGGTAGAACAACAGACTCATTTGATTTCCAAGACTTATCTTCATCTACCCCAATTGACTCCCCTTGAAGATAAGTCGAAGGAAAAAAGGATTGTATCTCATAAAATGTGACATCCATAGAAACAAAGACCTTACGGAGAGAAGGTGAGTAACATTTGTAACCCTTTTGGTTAGGAGGATATCCTATGAAGACACATAGAATAGACTTAGGATCAAGCTTGGACCTTTGATGGGGAGGAACATGTACAAAAGCCACACAGCCAAACAACTTGAGAGGAAGGGAAGAATGAGCTCGAAAAAAAGGAAAGGTGTTGGTAAGACAAGATAAAGGGGAATGAAAATTTAGGACACGAGAAGGCATCCGATTGATGAGATATGATGCATGCAAGACAGCTTCCCCCCCATAGATATTTAGGGACATGCATGGTAAACAAAAGAGCTCGAGCAACTTCAAGAAAATGTCTATTTTTTCTTTCAGCCACCCCATTTTGTTGAGGGGTGTTAGGACAAGAACTTTGATGGAGAATACCATGCTGGGTGAGATAGTCTCCAAGAACAGAATTAAAATATTCAGTACCATTATCAGTTCGAAGAATTTTAATAGAGGTCTGGAACTGAGTTTGAATCATAGCATGAAAGTTTTTAAAGGTGGATGCAACATCAGACTTATCCTTTAAAAGATATACCCAACATACCCTAGAATGATCATCAATAAAAGTAATAAACCAACGAGCACCGGAGATATTTTTCTCACAGGCTGGGCCCCATACATCACTATGAATCAAGGTAAATGGAGAAGAATCATGACGAACTCTAGGAGGATAAGAAACACGAGGATGCTTTGCAAACTGACAAATATCATAAGAAAAAGAATTGGGTTTTTTATTGATAAATAAGTTTGGGAGCAACTTCTGAAGATAAAAGAAATTTGGGTGTCCTAACCGACGATGCCACAACAAAACATCATTACAATCATCAGACAAAGATAATGAGTGGTGTGCAAAAAATTTTGTTTCATTAGGATCCTTTTCAAAATAGTAAAGCCCTTCTTCCTCTCTAGCACTGCCAATTTTCAACCCCGAGTCCTATTCTAGAAAAACACAAGCATGGACAGAGAACTTCGCAACACAATTTAACTCAGATGTAAGTTTGCTGATAGAGATGAGGTTACAAGTAAGAGAGGGAACATGAAGGACCGAGTTCAAAGTAATGTGTTCAGAAAGTTTAATGGATCCCTTTCCAGCAATAGTTGAGAAGCTGCCATCGGCTGTTCTTATTCGTGACAGTTGATAGTAAGGGGTATAAGAACAAAACAAGGTTGCATTACCTGTCATATGATCAGAAGCCCCTGAATCAAGAATCCACCGATTACTACCATTAACATGGAATGTCGTACCTTGTTGAGCAACAAGACTAGTTGCTTCAGCAAATTGAGGCATCACCCTCTGAAATTTGTCATACTCAGCCTTGGAGATGAAAACACCATCAAAATTAGGAGAGGTACGAAACTCCTCACTCGTGTTATTAGAAGAGTCCATGAGTCACCTCAAATCAAAAGAGGGTAGACCTTCTTTTTTTTTTTAAAAAAAATAGGCTTCAGAGTTGCACAACGATAACAGGAAAACCTGCTCTGATACCATATTGTAATATGAATACTCTTTTTCATTCTCATACAGATTGAAACCCAAAGGGTTCATTATATACAACTTATTCTAATATTTTAGAATATTCCACAACTAATTTTAATATTCTAGAATATTCCACAACTAATTCTAATGCTCTAGAATATTCAACAACTAATTCTAATACTCTAGAATATTCCACAACTAATTCTAATATTCTAGAATATTCTACAAGTTGTTACCTTGTTGCCTAGTGGGGTTTAAGGCTGAGTACATCTATCCTTCTCATACCCCACCAATTGGTTGCCTCATGCACTGGTGCCCAGTATCTCAATAATTTCAAAAACAAATATATACTAACAAGTTTTCGGCTGCAGACTAAGATTATTATGTGTCTACTAAAATTGTATCATTGTGTTAGTTTAAAATTACATGGTTGGCACTGAAATAAAATTAAAATATTGCTATTTAATACCTCTATTAAAACATTATGTTGTCTCTGGAAAATTGTTTTTGAAAATCACAGCACAAAACATTTGTACTAAATGAAGAATAAAATCTGAACATACAAATACTTGATAGAACAAAAACTTGCATAAGAATGACTTGGGGTCTGTTTGTTTATTAGAAGATAACTTCATTTGCTGATGATCCCCAAATTTCAATTGTGAAGTAATTGTTTAATCCAAATATGCTTACAACTACCTGTAACGATCTATTTAAATAGGCTTGCTTTTGGGGAACGTCTTAGTTCCTCGTCAGGTGCCTGTGCCTGAGAGAAATCAAATCATATTGCCATAACAATGGGCATAGACCGTAGTTGATAATCAAGTTTCTCCAACTGGCTTCTTCATTTGTTGACATGACAGAGGATTACTATTGAATTCAAGATGATCAGATATACCTTGACTGAAGAACCTGAGCTCCATAGAAGCTTACCAGGCTAAGTGGTTCAAAATTTCGCATTAGAGTTGTAGGAATCCATTTCTCATCAGGTGCAGAAGCTTTCTACCAGAACTGCAACACCTTGAGCAAAAGCAAAGCAAGACTGAGTTTGAGAAGCATTTAGGATGAACTTAAGAGAAATTAGAAACAAGTTCTGTGAATTGCTTAAGTAGCCATCAGCAGTTAACTTTCTTGATAATTGAAATTTATACATTCAAAATAATCAATACTTTTTACATTTGCATGACTAATAATAAAGGCTTAAAGACTGGCATGACTATGTTTTTTTCAATAATACTTCACTCTCATAATTCCCAATGACATATTAATCAATAATGTCATTATTTCCACCACAAATAATTAATAAATTTTCTCTTCAAACTACAGAGATTTCAAACTGCTCATGATAACTCAATTCATATTTGCATTTGTTCCGATAAACATATTCTCATCAAATCACTTTCTATTTGAACCTTGGGATAAGTAATGGAAGATTTTCAATATGATTTTCATGGGGGTAGTATAGATTTAACGTTATTGAAAATAGACTTTCAGATTCTTGTGTACAATGCTTTATTCTAATTTATTATTATTTTTAATTTCAGCTCTTTTATGCAAAATAGCTGCCTTGAGATCATTTTCTCTAGATAAATTACACTACTGGAGGGAGAGTGATTCTGGCATGAGCAGTTTGGCATACTTTCTCTCTAAAGACACAATTGATCATTTCAATACAGCGATCAAACCTGTGGTTTACCTCTCAATGTTCTATTTCTTTACCTATCCAAGATCGACTTTTATAGATAATTACATTGTGCTGCTTTGTCTTGTATATTGTGTGACTGGCATAGCATATGCATTCGCGATACTCTTTGAACCTGGCGCAGCCCAGCTGGTGAGTATTAGAAGAAAATAATAAAACTTATACAACAGCCAATTAAAATTTTACTCATCATTATTTTTTGCTTCCCCTCTGACATGTTACTGTTTCATGCAGTGGTCAGTACTTCTTCCAGTTGTTTTCACACTCATTGCAACACAAACAAAAGATAGTAAACTTTTGAAGGATATAGCTTATTTGTGCTACTCTAGGTGGGCTTTAGAAGCGTTCATAATTGCAAATGCTGAAAGGTAGCTTACTGTTAAGTATGATTGTTGATTGAACTCCAGTAGCACTTGCTTTATGTTCTCTTGAAGCAATTTCTTAAATTGCCTGCATGTGTAGAGAAGTAAGCAAGGTTGCTACATCTCCTTGGGTGAGAGTATACTTTGCAAAATTAACAAGGGTTACTTTGTTGGACATCCCCAGTAAAAGATGAGCTGCTTGGCCCAAATCAGTGAAAAACCTATGAGAACTAGGAGATTGAGGTGGAGAACTTGGACCATTTGGGACATTAATGGGAATGGCTATGAAGATGGAGGATACAATGATTAGAAGAATGATGAATACATTATGTCAGCAAACAACATAACGGGTTGGAAGGAAATGCACCACTATCTTTTCTCAGTTTATAAGTTGTGGTTCCCACAAACAGATAGCCCAAGGAATGGAATGGGTATTATTATGTGACTCTCTTAAGGAGGAAAGAGTACAGTTGAAAAGGAAAGATGATCTGATCATTGTCATAAAGTTTGTTCATGGAAGGAAATGGAAATACTTTAAGTATGCTTGTTAAGTTGGACAAGACGCTTAGTGTTAGATTTCATCTTAAACAAATTGGCATTAAAGTAAAGTTGCCCCCGAAAACTAAGGCAGGCGATGTGGAACTTCCTAACACCTCCCTCCACAGATACATGCAAGAACAGACAATTTACAAAGATGGGCTATAAGCTCTGATGTCATGTTAGATTTCATCTTAAAATCAATTGGCATTAAGTGAAGTTGTCCAACAAATATACAAGCTACATCCTGAAAACTGAGGCAAACTATGTGGGACTTTCTAATACTTAGAAAATCTGTTTTTGGATGGATTTGGAGGGGATGATCCTAACCATTTCACTAGAAGAATAAAGGATCTAATCAAACATGTTGGAAATGAAATTTGTTGGAGGGCCCATCATGGATGTCAGTTTTTGAACAAAATAATGAGGGAAAGACTACTTTGGAAATGACATATTAGCCTAAGATTTGATTGTATCTAATTCCTTGAAGAAAGAAGAGTTAGTAATATGTTGTTGGTTTTAGAAATGGAAGATTGAAACATAGTATGATTACACCGACAAGTCTTTACCCATTAAGAAGGGAGAAACACAAATTGATTATTGCTTGAAATAATGAAGGATAACAAAATATGATGTATTGATTGTACAATGATGCTTTGGGAGTGTTTAATGAACAAAAATAGGATAAATGATGCTAGATGTATATGTGATGGATTATACCTCTGAAAGATGAAGTTGAAAATGCACTTAGAGGTTAAGAAGCTTACATTTCAAAAGTGTCAAGGACCAGCTCTAGAGAAATCTCAAGTTGTTGTTAGGTGAAAAGGCTCAGGGTGTGAATGGTTTTGACATTTAACAAGCTCCCTCATGTAAGGCCAGAATGAGCTTGAGATGTGGACAATGCACAAGCTCACCTATCTTTCATTTGAAATTCAAACTTCTCTTTAGAAGATTGGGGTAACTAACTCTTGACCATTTGGTTGTAAAAGTTTTGATACCATATCAGGGATTAATTATTCCAAAAGCTTTTAGTTGTTAAGTGAAGACTCATGACTGGTTTTGTTATGTAACAAAAAGGAAACTAAATAACCTCATTCGAGAAAGATTCTAGAAAAAGTTACTTGGGGGATGTGGAAGGGTACAATTTCTTAAGAAATGGGATGTCTGCTTGGATACATTACATAGCTTATAGCTATGCAGGAGTTAAGGGAATATAAGAGCTATTAAGCCTTATACATAAAGAAGCATGATGGTGGTCTGGTGGGTGATAGAAATAAATATTTTTTACCAGTTTCTAGTGTTAATCTCTCAAATATTTTAATCATCAAATCTTAAATGGCTGAAATTCAATTTATTGTTGGATGAAGTTTTCTAGTTGAAACACAATACAGTAAAATGAGTAATAGGCAGGAGTAGTTTAGCACAAACCTAAGGTGAATCATAAACTATGACAAAATTGTAGTTGCATTTGCATCAAGTGAATGTAAAGAAAATGAGAAGCTCCCAGATTAAATAGGCTTATGATATATTCTTCAGTTGTTTGTTCAATGTGCTTAATATCAGCAGTTTATACTATGAATATAAATATAAGAAAAATATTAAATTACTTGATGTACATATTAATTGTTCTTAATTTGAATCTAGATACTTTTTGTGCTAATTACTTCTATACTGTAGGTATCATGGGGTGTGGCTCTTAACTCGTTGTGGTTCACTACTGAAAAGTGGCTATAATCTTAATGATTGGAGTTTGTGCATATCTATCCTTATTCTCATGGGTGTAATTGCTCGGGCAGTAGCATTTATCTCTATGCTCACATTTCTAAAGAAGTAAGTCCAATCTGGGAGCTGCCACATTCACAATCTTGAAATTTGGGGTGTACAAATTTGAAGGAAAGCATATGATCAGTTCAGCATCGATTACATCAGGATTCTCATTATTAGAGAATGTTGGATTAACGTGTTGGGGCTGATGTTGATTATTGACACGATATCATGCAAATTCCAATTGATAGGATCGCGTTATGTAGATAAGGCAACATTTACGTTCATAATCTGCTGATTTTTTTATATTATAGCCTTGTCCATTTATGGCTAGTGTTTATTCTTGCAATGCATCGGTAGTTTAGGCCTTTGTTGAGGCCTTCGGTAGGATTGTTTACGTCTTTGGTTCTAACATTGACTACATTCCTTAACATCATTAATCATCTACCTTCATTTCAAAATTTGAAATACACACAAGTTAGGTAGGAACTTATGTACACAGTTGAGATCCTTTGTCAGTTTACTTATATGCAACAAACTTACAATCTACTTTGGGAACATAAAAGACCCAGTCCAAAGTATATCCTTTGAGATAACAACAAAACCGTTACCAATACCCATTGAACGTGTGTCATGAACTATTGAAATCAGAGTTATTGTGACAAGGAAATTAGGAAAGTATTTTTCAAATATTATAATGTCCCAATCAAGTGATCAAAGGTTCTGGAATCTACAATACATGAGTTGGTCCTTCTCTGACTAGCATTTAAAACATTTTAAAAGTTACCTTTTTTTTATTGAGGGAAAAAGAACAAACAACAAGCAGCAAAAAAGCAACAGACTATCTTTGTCTCGAATAAGTTACTCCTAACAAATCAGCTAGAAGTAACCTTTGCAGATCAGATGGATATTGTGTCCAAATATGATCAGCGGTATTCATTGAAACTCCTTTCTTAGCGAGAAGATTCACGCAAAAAATCATTTCACGGACAATATTCTTGATGAAGAATGTTGACATCCCAAGCTGTGAAAGATTTAATCCTTGATATCAATTGATACAAAGGGTGAAAATCACTAGTCCCATTGTTGATAAGATCAACACCAACCTTAGAATCCGATTCACACATGATATTAGTGTAACCAGCAGAAAGAGCGAGCTTTATCTCATAATAGATAGCTTGCAATTCAGCATTTAAGATAGTAGTGACCCCACAATAGCCTTAAAAACCCATACACCAGTTACCAAGAGAGTTTCTGATGATGTGTCCAAATCCTGAACGACCCGGATTGCCAAGAGAACTACCATCCGAGTTAATTTTGACAAAACCTTCCTCTGGTAGGCTCCAACTAACC
Source organism: Glycine latifolia (assembly GCA_013407115.1). NCBI lineage: Eukaryota > Viridiplantae > Streptophyta > Magnoliopsida > Fabales > Fabaceae > Glycine > Glycine latifolia. The sequence goes on along the minus strand of QARZ01040670.1, from coordinate 16,122 downwards.
TCTGTAGGTTGAGGTGTCTGGTAATGACTCTAAAACACGCGACCACACATATTTTTCAGATTGAGAATTTGATTTCAAACGTAACAATCATCATAGACCACGTCTTGAAAGATAGAATCATTCCAAGATTTCTAGATGAACCAGCACCCAATAGCAAAAAGACTCCCATGATCAGCAAGAGAGTTCTCACGAATCCACTGAGAAGCATCATCAACGGCATGAGGTTAACATTTAGACGCAGCATGTTCCACACTCTCGTAGCCATAGGACAATCACGAAGACACTGAAGAATGGTTTCGTCGGGGGCTCCACATTTGTTACAAAAAGAATCTAGACAATGGTGACAAAAAACACGAAAATTGTTGGCAAACTTTGATTATAAGCCAACCAAAGAAAAAACTGTATATTTTTCGGTAGTTTGAGATGCCAGGTCCAAGATCCATTTCTTGCTAAACCACCCAAGGGTAAACGGGCTTTAGAGAGACATTGAAAAGCATAGCGGGCAGAATAAACACCATCAAAAGAAGACTCCCAAATTACCAGGTCAATAATCTCACCATTCAGAAATATGCTATCAATCTCTTGTTTCGGCCAAGGAGGGACACATTTTGTAACATGATTTTGGTTCCACTTGTCATCCACGAACAGGTCTTTGCGAAGTAAACATGTATCATAAATATGAACATAGTCAAGCTGAGGCCCAATAATACCTCTCGAACACCATTTATCATACCACGCAGAAACATTGCCTTGACCCACCCTTATTCGAAAACCATCTTTCAAGATTGTACCAACCTTGGAAATGGATGCCCAAGGGTGGGAGAAGTGCTTGTATCCAAGGGTTATGATTCTCATGCAATAACGACCAAACATGTTTACCAAGAAGTGCTGCATTTGAGTCCCTGGTTGTTCTAATTCCAAGACCACCTCTATTCCTGGGTTGAATAATAGTTTTCCAATCTACCCCATGACAAGAAAGGAGCCTCAAATAAAATTTCTATGCCCTACACGAGCCATCGATTTTGCATCCCATACATGTAACTCCCTAAAATCGTGATAACTGAAAATGTATGTTTTATGTATTTCTTGTATTATTTAATTACTTTAGTAATTTGAATTAGTTGAAGTGTTGTGTGAGTTATCCTTGTTCAACTACTTGGTGTTAATATTAGGTTATGTGGAGTTTGATTGATCTGCATTGGAACTGTGTGATTCTGAGTTTTACCCAAAACCTGTTTCAGTAAAATCATGATTCTATATTGGTTAACCGTTGGATCGCTTTCACATTTTAAATGTAGGCTTACAACCCATGTATACAAATTTTTACCGTTTGGATTTACAATATAACATTTTGAGAGTGAGATATAATCTTTTCACAGAAGTAGTGAAATTTGTTAAAACTGGGTCAGCTTCGCCCAAGCGAGTAGAATTCGTCTGGGTGAGTATAGTCGACTACAAAAACGTGCAGCAGTATGAAATCACACATTTTCACCTTCCTTCTTTTTCAAAACAGTCACCCAAGCCTCCGATCTTCCTCCTCCACCACCCATGACCACGATGACCACCACGAGCTGTCGTTGCTTGTCGTCGGATCACTGCACGGAGAGGAACACTTTAATTGGAGCATAATCTTTAAAAATCAACTCGAGAATTCGATAGAGAACAAAGTCTACAATCCTCCCTTCGTGGTTTCTTTGAAGTAATCATGTTTTGTATGCCTTCTCCTGGCTAATTTGAACCTCTCTTAATATCTTTTTTGACTTGGGTACCATTATTGGATGTTTTTACACTTCCTTTGAAAAACCTTTGAAAAGGAGACGTTGTAAAAGTTATCTTTTTATAATATTGATGTCATTTTTGTGACCTTCGTTGAACCCTAGTCACATTGGTGTGATCGAAATTTCAAAATGACATTTTTTTATGTGGACTCCCAAAACACCATTTTAGCCCCTTTTAAATTTGAAACCAAGTCTTAATATTAACCTTGTCTTAGAAATCTATATTGAATTATCTTCGATTTGGTATATAGAACTCTGTGTTTGGACCAAAGGATGTGAACCTGAGAGATCTCAAAACGACGCTACAAAGAGCTAACAGAGAGATATAGATAAGTGAGGGGAGTTTATTGTTTGTTTACAACTTTTCATGTCATAGTTGCGGTCATGGATCTCAATTATAGGGATGTATGTTTGTCCCTGTTGTGTGATGATTTTCAAGAAAAATTGTGTTTTAAACTAATGAGATGCGATATATTTGTTATTGATGAATGAAATTGTGAATAATGTTGTTGTTGTAATGATTAGATTTTTTGGAAAAAAGTCTTAATTACAGATGAGACTCTGCCTAAAATTTTATAATTTGTTCTCTTATTTACTTCTTTATAAAATTTTAAATGAGCATGAGTTTGTTTGGTATATTATAGTTCTCCTCTTTAATTTATAATTTTCCTAAAATATCAGTCTCGTGGTATTATGGATTGTGAATGTATGAGATATGTGTTGTCTGAAGACTTGGGAAATGTGAATATCAGGCATATGTTATATGTATATATGTGGATTGTTATTGCTTGTGATGTTGATGATAATATTGATATGAGACGATGTTTGTAATGACCCGCCTCGTCTCTACTATATCATTAACTCTTACTGTACAAAATTTAATTTTTAATTAAAAACTTCATTAATTTGAGTATGAAAATGATGGTAAATTTTTCGCGATAATACAATTATCATACACGTAATTACAATTATATATTTAAACATATATGTACATATATATTAAATCAGTACATGTCATCCACATGTTAGAACTCCCTTTAGCTTTACATGTTTATACATATGAAATTATATATCTAACAAAAAGCCAAAGAACTAAGAAAGAGTTGATTAACAAAACACAACTCTTTCTCCAAAAAGAAATCCAACATCATCACGTCGGCTTGACGGCTCCAACCAAAAAGAAGATCTCCCTCCAAGGTCACCTACTGCTGCTCATCTGCTCACACGAACGACAGTTCGCGATCATCACAGGTACCAACCACACGGTACAACAAATGCAAGGGTGAGTTTATTATATAAAACCAACAAACATCAAATAGCAGCAATTGGGAAGGAAACAAAATTACCCACCACAATCATTAACAAAAATCCATGATTCCAATACACACTCAACAAACCAATCATCCAATGCATTTCACAACTCAAACAATCATACATTGAATGATGCATGCACTTGACTCATCTATAAGCATGCAATGTGGTACCATATCCAGGAAATAGCCTCTCACAGCAAAAATGATTCACCGCCTATCAGGGCCACCCTGTTGTGCACTGGTTATTCCCCCCCCCCACGGTGATCAGCCAGCGTTGATAGGGAATTCCAAACCTGATGACCCTTTAGTACCTGCGTTTTCAACCCACTAAAATCCACAGGTACGCGTGTGCCTTCATTCTATTTTCATCCATGCAAATGAAGTATGAAACATGGGCATCATCAATGCATGACCCGACTAGGAACAAATCCTTCCTCGCAAGGGTAACCCGTCATGCACCCCCCATGTACATACGTAACACACCAATGTGAGCTCACCGATGCACTAACGTGGCTAGGAACAAATCCATCCTCGCAAAAGTAACCAACCGGTCATTGCATCTCACGTGTACATACACAGCCTACAACCACGGATACCATCAATGTATGACCTGACTAGGAACAAATCTTTCCTCGCAAGGGTAACCCGTCATACACCCCCCATGGGTATCCATGTATATCCACACACAATGACATTGTTCACATCAACATTATCTCTCATCAATGTCATTATCAACCTCAACACCATATTATCTCAATATCATCATCATGCATATCAATATTATCTCATTTCAACATCATCAATCACATCAACATTATCTCATTTGAACATCATCAACTACATCAATGGCATCTCAATTTCAATATCATCGACATCACAAGCAATCACATTCCACATCTATACATAATACATATGCTTAAGATTCACATTCCCCAGGTCTTTAGACAATCCAAAATTTCATACATTCACAATTCATCATATCACAAGACTGATATTTTTAGGAAAATTCTAAATTAAAGAGGGGGACTACAATATATAAAACACACTCTTATGCCAATTTTAAAAATTTAATAAAGAATTAAATAGAAAAACATATTATAAAATTTTGGGCAGAGTCTCCTCTGTAATTAAGACTTTTCCCGAAAATTCAATCAATTACAACAACATCATTCACAGTTTTATCCATCAATAATAATTTCACTGCATCCCATTAGTTAAAAACATCATTTGTCTTGAAAACAAGCACACACACATAGGGACAAACACACATCAATCATAAATACATCGCATCCCATTAGTTAAAAACTTAGTTTTTCTTGAAAACCAACACACAACAGGGACAGACAGATATCCTCATAGTTGGACTCTCTGGCCCCCAACTATGGTATCAAAACTATATTTAAATAATAAACTCCACTTACCTAACTAGGAGTTCTCCTGTTAAAACCTCACGTCCAAACGCAGAGCTCCATATATCAAATCGAAGACAATTTAATATAGATTTCCAAGGTAAGATCAATATTAACATTTGGGGTCAAATACCCACTCAAATTCAAAAAGGAGCTTTTGGGAGTTTACATCAAAAGACATCATTTTGAAATTCCGATCACACCAATGTGATCGGGATTCAACAAGGATCACAAAAATGACATCAATTTCATAAAAAGGAGACTTTTACAACAACTCATTTTCAAAGGAAGTGTAAAACTCCCAACAACGGTACCCAAAACACAAGAGACACTAAGAGAAGCTTAAACTAGCTAGAAGAAGACAAAGGAAACCAAGGTTACCTCAAGGAAACCAAGAAAGAAGGATTTTGAAGCTTCGTTCTCTATCGAAACTTCGAGAAGAGTTTCAAAAATTTTTCTCTGATTAAAGTGTTCTAGACATTATTTTGATTAGGAACCTATCTTTAAAATTTGAACGCGATCCAATGGTTAACCAATCCAGAATGATGATTTTACTATAATAGGTTTCGGGTCAAACTCAGAATTACTCAATTACAACGCATCTCAACCAAACTCCACATGACTTGACATCTACACCAAGCAATTGCACATGGATAATTCACATAAGATCAAACATCTATTTTCAATTTATCTAAATTTCAGGGTGTTACAATGTTGATGATGATGTTGAAATGAAATGATGTTGATCTTGTTGATGATATTGAAATGAGATGATGCTGATGACATTGAGATTGAGATGATATTGATGTTGATGATGATATTGATGAGAGATGATGTTAATGTTGACGATGTCTTTGTGATGGATGTATGTTGTATATGTACATAAGGGGTGCAGTAATCTGTTGGATATCCTTGGAGAGGGAAAAGGATTGGTTTAAGAATTTTAAGCATCCCTGGAGAGGGAAAGGGATTATTTAGAATTTTTAACTATCCACAGTCAGTGCATTGATGTGTCCATGTTTCATACTTCATAATTGCATGGAAATAGTATAAATGGTGGCAGTAAGTACTTATGTTTTTTCATAAGGATAAACATACGGGTACTTGGGGGCATATCACTCGGTTTGGAACTCCTTTGTGACTCAGGCTGATCACCATTAAGGGGGAGTTGCCTATGCACGACAGACTGACGTCGCCTAGTTACTGCATCATTTTCCTAAGTGAGAGTGTCATGTGGGCACACTTAGGCTATTTCCTGACGAATAGTACCACATTGCATTTGAGAGTTGAGTCAGGTGCATGCATCATTCTGAGCATGATTGATTTGAATTGTGAAAAAAAGTTGATGACTAGTTTTTTTAGTGTATGTTGAATTGATTGATTATTGAGAATGATTGTGTATATTGGTATTGTTTTTTGCTAATCATTGTCATCTGGTGCTTGTTGATCTTGTATAATAAACTCACCCTTATACAATTTTGTACTGTGTGGTTGGTACATGTGATGATCATGAACGTTCGTTCGTGGGAGCAGATGAGCAACAGTAGGTGATGTTGGAGGGAGATTATTTTGTTGGAGCTGTCAAGCCGACCGATAACGTTGGAATTTATTTTAGGAGAAAGTTGTGTTTTGTTATCAACTCTTTCTTAGTTGGTTCCTTGATTCTCTTTGATCAGGCATGTAAATCTCAGGATTAGATATATATAAAAACTGAATTATGATCTAGCATGTGAATGATATGTTATGGTTTAAAATTTACATATATATGTATTTATTTATGTATTTGTGCATTTTCTTTTAGTGCATTATCGCGAAAAATTTACCCTTATTTTCATAATCAAACTAATAGATTTTTTATTTAAAATTTGAAAATTATACGTTTAAAATAGTGATATCATAGTGATGAGGTGGGTCGTTACAATACACAGGAATAGAGGTTAACATTAATTTGGCTAAAGTAATTCTACCTACATGGTTTAACATATTGGCCTTCCACCCAACTAAATGAGAGGACATGCGGTCTATAATAAAGGAATAGTCAGCCTTCTTCACATGACCAACAAAAAGGGGAAAGCCTAAATATTTACCAACATCTCGGGTATGATGAAACCCCCCACAATGCTAGTGAATGTAGAAGCCATCTTGCTTGGAACATTCTTAGACATCATAAAATGTGATTTTTGGATATTCACTCTAAGACTAGATGCTTTAAAAAAAAAGTTCAAGACCCTATCCAACAATCTAACTTGAGAGGCCTTGGCAATCATTTGGGAAGACAAGGTATCAGAAATTAGGGCCATTTTTATAAATTTTAATTGGTTCCCACTCCTTAGACTCCATCTTCTCTTGAATTAATAAATCCAACTTTTCCATACAAAGAACAAACAAATACAGGGACATAGGATCACCCTGACGAAGTCCTCTATTTGGAGAAAAACTATCAAGAATTTCATTATTCCATTTCGAAGATAAAGTAGTAGAAGTAATGCAATTCATGATCAGATTAATGATTGAGGATGGGAAACCAAATTCAGCAAGAGTGAGTCTTATAAAAACTCAATCAATCCTATCATAAGCCTTTTCAAAATCAATTTTATACATAATTATAGCATATTTCCCTTTCTTATTGTCCATTTTGTGAATAACCTCTTGAGCTATTAAGGCATTATCACAAACTTCTGCCAGGAATAAAACTACTTTGACAAGGACCAATCAAGTAATTCAAATAAGGTATGATGCAAAGAACAAAGACTTTTAGAGATGGTTTTGAGCAGAAATTACAGAGACTTATAGGCTTAAAATCTTTTAAAGATATAACATTGTCTTCTTTAGGAATAGGGATAATGGAAGTTTCTAATAAGGCAAGATTAATGTTACCTGAGGAGAAGGAGTGAGCTACCATTTCCCAAACATCAATACCAACGAAATCCCAATAAGTTTGGAAGAAGATAGGTCAAAACCTATTTGATCCTAGAGCCTTGAAAGGACTCAAAAAAATGGCATTTCTCACTTCATCCAAAGAAGCAGTCTTGATAATTGCTTCAAACAAAGGTTAACCAATCCTAGGAATATTTGACAAAGTGAGACTCCCTGGATCACATGGCTCATTTAGCTGAAAAAGATTCTTGTAGAATTTTTGGGCCTTTCTTTTCAGAATATCATCATTTGAGCACCTCACACTATCTATCATCAGAGCAATAAATATATTCCTTCTCCTTCTTATTACAAACTGAATATGGAAAAATTTAGTATTCATGTTACCAAATTCTACCCATTTGTCTCTTGATTTTTGAAACTAAAGCATATTCTCTTTATACAGAACCTCATCATATTGTTTTGCAAGTCCTTCTCAAGCTTGGCTAGATCAGAAAAGAAATAAGTATCCAGCTGGTGATGAACTCCCTTAAGTCAAGCTTCTAACTGACGCTCTAGCGGAAAATACTACCAAAATCCTCCTTATTGAAGGTAATTGAATTTTCCTTCATGACGCCTAATTTTTTAAACACCCCTCCAAAAGAATTGTTCCAATGCTGGATAACAGACATAATCCGGGTGAGATGACCATGCATGCTGATAGTGAAAAGCATTATACTTTTGACTACGAGACCTCAAACAATGAAGAAATAAGGGATTATGATCTGAATTACTAGGAAGTAACATCTCCTGGCTCCCTTTCCTACCTATGCTATGCTCCCGCAGCACCGACCTACCACACTTCGCACATGCAACATTTTTTATGGACAGTCTTTGCCAGTAGTGCCATCCTCTGTAACACCCCAATATTTTATTTATTGAATATGGATCTAAGAAAATACTTTAGGACGAATGGAAAATTATAATTCACTATCTAGAGAGATTTTTAGCACTTAATACACATTTTGAAATAAAATTCCATTTAAGCTATTCTAATTATTAGAAAATTTTATAAAAGTGATGAACATAATATTAGGAGTTTTCTTATAATTATAAGTTAAATAGATTTATTTATTAAGATGGATTAGTGATGTTATAAATAAAAGAAAACAAGTGTAGTATTGTTTGTTGAAGCTAGCTAACCGTATGATCAATAATGGAGGGGAAGGATGGAGTTATTCATAAGTTCATGTGCAAATAAATTAACTAGGAGCCAAGCTAATCAATTAGGAAGAAACAAAAGACAAAGTATATGGCACTACAAGAAATGACCACGGTGAGAAGAAAAGAGAAAAAAAAAAAAACAAAATCATGTATTATTGGAACCAAAGGTGCTACGGTCAAGGAGGAAGAAAAAAAATCTGGACCAGCTTTGTATGATTAAATCTTACGTGGAATGGCCAAAGAAATGAAGGGGAAGTGGGCCAATTCAAGAGCAAGGAAAAAGCTAACAAGTGGGCAAAGCATGGTGCAGATTTTTTTACATAAGGAATCTACATTTAATGCAAGGAAGTAAAAATCAAATTGACTTCCTCCTAAGCCAATAGCTATCCGTAGGAACAAAAGGAATATGCATTAAATGTCAAAGAACAAAAACCACAATGGACTTATCCCAAGCTCACCATCCGTGTAATTATAGAAGGGGAAAGCTTGATATTGGTAACTTGCTATAAAAGAAGTAGTGAAATGAAATTTTGGTCAAGCCATACAAAGGAAATAACCGTGCAGCTCTAGCCCCACCACCTTTGAACTTTGTTTTCAAGCTTTATTTAAATTTCCACACCAAATACTCCACCGTACACACTTCTCTCACTTTAAGCCATCATTTTCACAAACATTCCTCAAAGAGAAGCAAGGCCACGTGAAGCTTGATCAAAGGAGCAGCTGTTCATTTTTTTTGAAGACACTTGAGGTATAGGGAGGTTTTGATAAATGAAGTTTAAATATTAAACTATACTTAAGATCACTATTTAATTTAGTAAAGACTTAAGTTGATGAATGGAATAGAAATAGAAAATTAAGATGGGTAATTGGGAAATAAATAAATTTGATCTAACTCTTTATTTAATGTTTAATGGTTCAGATTTATGTATTGGAAATTTTCTTGATTAGATAATAGTATAGATGATTTTTTTATCTAGTAACATCTCTTGAATTTTATGTAGATAATTTGTTGCTTCTATTAATTGTGTATTATGCTAATTACATATTCTTCTAATTATTTATCTTAGACAATCTTTTGACTAATTATTTTGTATAAATGGAATGTTTTATAAGTCATAGATAAAATATATTTCATGTTCCTTAAGCTAATTTATTTTGAAATGAACCTCATATAAGTTCTAACTATTTCTTTTGTATTATCTCTTAAGGAATATTTTTGTTGTTACTTGTTAAATTTTTATTCCGCTTTATGGTTGTTATAACTATTCTAACTTAATCAAGAAGATATAATAATGTTAAAGTAGATAATTAGAAGCTTATTTCTGTGAGGTGTGATGAAACTGTATGACACTTGATATAATTTGGATATGAGTGTGGTTAACAGTATATATTTGGTATGTTAAAAACCATTATCTGTGATGATATGATGATAAAACTGTAACCTTATGATGTTGTGATGAATCTGGGATGAAGAACCCTGTGAAAATGACTCTGTGATGTTAAGGGGTGATGAAAATAAAATAATAAAGAGATAAAATGAACCAATTATGCATTTTCATGCGCATATTGAAACGACTGCTTCTACTCCACTTAATTTCGTAAGTATTTTATA
>QARZ01040666.1:64173-86061 GCA_013407115.1 Glycine latifolia | reverse complement strand
ATCCATTGTCACCCCTTTTTGAGCCTTTAGCCTTTTCTTTCTTATATACCTCATTGCAAACTAAAAAATGGAAAACCATGTTATCCTAACTTTAGGGAGAAAATGGGCCTTGGAATTGTTTTGAGAGTGAGTTTCAAACAAGTGTGGGGTATTTTTATTTTGTTTTGATTTGGAAAGAAAAGAAAATAAAAGAAAGAGTTTACAAAGAAAAATTTTAAAGAAGAAAAAAAATGCATAAACAAGGAAAAAGAAAAGCAAAGAAAAAGAAAAAGAAAAAGAAAAAGAAAATGCAATAAAAGTTGTTGTGATTCATTTTCATCCTTGTAAGTTCTTTGTTTCTACCCCTCTTTATACTTGTTGGCTTACTCTCCATTGCCCTTCTTTTCTCTTAGTTTATCCTAAATATCCTTTTCTTATCCACCCTTTACCCAAGCCATACATTACAAGCCTATAAAGTCCTTTTGATCTTTTGATGCATGTGTATTTCAAGTTGAATGAATTAGAGTCTTGTCAATACTTGGATGTGCTAGTTACATGTGGTGTTTGAGTGTAAACACAAAGCCATACACATTATATGAGGTTGAGTTTTTCCCTTTGAGAGATTTCTATCACCTTGGTACATTCTTAATTCTAAACTGACTACTTTCTCACTTTGCACTTTGTGATCATGTTTTCATGGATTGTTTGTTACTGTAATATCATTCTTCCGTCTTTCATCTTTCTCACCTTTGTGCATTGTTATGATTCATTGAAAAATATGTGTGCCGTGTTCATACTTTTCTTTTAAATTTTTGATTTACTTTAGTTTGAAATTTCCTCTTAGTCTTTCTTTTAGTTTTGCCCAGGAGTGCAAATGTTTAAGTGTGGGGTATTTTGATGGAGTGCCTTTAGTTAAATATTTTTCTATCATTCTTAGCTTATTTGACTTTTCTTGGACTTTTATTTTCCCATTCTAATTCATTTTTTGTCTTAGGCAAGTTAGTGGGCTTAATTGCTAATTGTTGCGTATTTTCAGAATTTATGCTCACTTGATGTATCTGCCTTGTACAGGACCTACAGAGCTCTACGGAACTCCGAATTGAGCGTTCTTGTAGTACTTGGAAAGATAACAAAAAAATCTACAAGTTTCCAAGAAATAAGATGAGGCCAATTCTGCCATTTGGAGGGTCCTTTTAGGCTTTGAAGTCAGAACCACTGCACTTGTATTTTGGGCTGCGAGTTGGACTTTTATTGGTGTAAATAGCATAAATAATTAGAGTTGATGGGTTGTTCATGGCCCATTCTTTTCTTCAGACTTAGTCACTATATATTGGTGACATTAGGAGAAATTATTACTTATATTTCATTTTGCAAAAATAGTTTTACATTTCTCTTTTTAAGTTTTTAGAATCAAAACCTTTTCTCTTATTTTCTCTCAACTGTTCTTCCTTGTTCTTCATTTTCGTTTTCCCTTCTTCCATTTTCGTGCACTTATTTCATGGGGATTTCATTGATGATGATCATGGAAGGCTAAATAATCAATTAATCCAAGGATCCAACCCAAGCAAGAGAAGAATTTGAGTTCTGGTTTAGTATTTTGAATTCTGTGTGAATGTTCACTTTCTTCTTCAATTGCTATTTTATTTTCATGATTATGAATGCGTTTAGGATTGAAAGCAGATTAGGTTATGGATTCATTTCCTAATTTCGAATATAAATCACAGATTAATTGGATGATATTTCAATTAGGGTTGTGCTTTCAATTAATTTAGGGGTTAATTCGATTGAACTGCTTCTAATGAAATTGAATGAACTTTCACAATAGGATAAATTTTTGAGAACGACGATGATTCGAATAACTTGGTTTGGTGAATTGGATTGATGCTCTTTAATCTATTTTACATTGCTTGTTATCAATTCTGTTAGTTTTTGCATTGATCTTTAATCGTAGTTTGTGTTTTTGCAATTTTCATTAAGCGCATGCAAACTGTTTGATAAAAATCCCCCTTTTATTTACTAGTGAATTGAAGTTGGAACCATATTGATTGTGTCCCTGAGTCGACCTAGGTTAATTCTATGCTACAGAATTAGCGTAGTTTAATTTTTTTGGAAGTGATACGACATCGTTTATCAGTAAACACTGAAGCAATAAAATAACTAAGACGTCATTCTACGTCATACAATACCAACAAAACATTATGTATGGAATTTTGTATACAACTCGGCACCCGGGTACTGTTACACAATGTACATATAGTACAAACCCATACCAGGTTACAAAACATAAACAAAATTAAGCCAACAGGCTCTCAAAAGGACCGCCTTCAGCTTCTGCACACACGAACCCGGCTTCGGCCTACATGGCCTCTCAATCGAGATCCACTGAACGACCCCTACTCGGGTTTCTTACCCCGGACCTCATCCTTAGCTTGCTGGCTATTACCTACAATAAAATATAATCCCCAACTGGGGTGAGATACAATCTCAGTAAACTCAGGGTTCTTGGAGTCTTTACTCCCCCTGGTTCACTTCCACAGTACATAGCATTTATATTGGTATTACATATAACATAGCCAACCCGGCCTTTTAATAAAACAACAGTATAGCCATCCCGGCCTTTTAAGAACATCACATGTACATAATCACACCAACGTGCCATTCCAGCACAAATATGCAAATTCACCAGTGCACATTTCATACACAAATGCATATCAGATATACATATTCACCAGTGCACATCTCATGCACAATCACGTATCCCAGCCTGAGGTCCCGGACCACAGACTCCACGTGTTAATCACACACATAATCACAGTGTAAATCATTTACATGTATGTTTTCAATCAAAAAGGAGTAACACACAATTTAAATACACACACCATGACATACAACAACCATCCCTCCCCAGGAGTATGGTGGAACACAATCAAGGAAACAAACTCCTAAGAACAGAGAGCTTATCTTCTCTGATCACAGCACCGACTCTCTCAGCCTCATGTTCACAACCACTGATATCTTCTTTATCACGCCCTACACCAGGCAAGCAAGATATCAAGAACGGTTCTTAACCATTTCATGTAAAGAACCCAGTTCTTTTCTAGATCTCAAACATATACAACCAACCAGTGACTTGTAAACCCCAAAAAATATCTGGCATAACAAAATACCCAAAACCCAGAAAAGTTAGCTTTCAAGGTTGAACCTTCATCACCACAACCTCGTAAGCATACTTTTCCAAATAAACATAACCCAAAACCAACTCTAACTCATATGGGTCATTTTTCCTCTTAAAACCAAACTCAAAAGAAACGGTAGAACTTATGTGTCTTACCTTAAAAACGTCAAGGAAGACTAGAGGACAGCTTCTCCAGGCTTGGATGTCCTTAAAGTGCCTTCTACTCCTTAAAGGTTTGAACTTTAACTTCCTTTGGATAAATGATCTCCTAGTCTGATGGTTCTTACAAAGAACAAAGGGTGGAAACTAGTCTATAAGGTGATTCTCTTCAATCCTTATGTTGGATGTGAAGGTGTTTAGGTCAAGGAATGGTTATTTTGGAAGCTTTTCTCACTTTAACAATGGAGGAAATAGAATATGAGAGAGAGAAAGGGTTTTAGCAAAGGCAGTGGAAATTAGATTACTACTGAAATATCCCACTCAGGCATACCTTAAATAGCCGAAAAGTTGACACGCGTCATAATGTAATATGAGAATCTTCCCGCGTCAAAACAACACACAGGGAGTCAACACGTGTCACTTGTGTAAAGTAAATATGTAGAGATATTTGACTGCCGAGTTGAGTTTACTGTTTGGCAAGTCAATGGGTTATACCTCATATACATGTTACGTGTGACTACCGGGTTCTTTAACACCTACTGACGCTGTCGGGTTCTCTTTCTATTACTAACGTTGCCGGATTGGATTTATATATATATATTGAGTGCAATCTTCACTACACCTTCAAAGATGGAACCCATACCCCGGGTTCCTGAGCACTCATTCCAACCACAAGGCTAAGTCCGGGTTAAACAGCAAGTACTGACTGTTTTAATCGATTACAAATGCTTATGTAATTGATTGCATAAGAACTCGTCCTTGGTACTATAGTACGTCCAAGGTACCGCCCTCATCCAACCTAATCCAACCTCATCCGAGGTTACTAACCTGGAAACTCTATAAAAAGGGGTTCTGAGCTCTTTCGGTCTCTCTACCCGGTAGCTCTTACAAGTCAACTACATACGAGCTCCTCCGAGCTCTTTCGAGCTCAACCGAGATCACTACCCGGTTGCTCATCCGAGATCACAACTCGAACCTCGAAGAAAAGGAAGACACGAGCTTAACCGAGCTCAATTGAGACTGCAACCCAATATCTTCTAGGAAAAGGAATATACGAGCTCAGTCGAGATCGCAACCCAGTCGCTCTTTCCTTCCTTGTCCGGGTTTCTTTCTATACATCAGCACGATCCCGGATTTGAAAAGGTGCTATCTACTCCCCCTTCTTATCCGAGTTCTAATATAGACCCCCTATGTGACATCCCGGTCACACGAACCTGGATTTATCTCAGGGTCATTATATATAATGTGATTGATAGACCACTAATACCCATCAAGTGAACACCCTAAAATTTCGATAACTGAAAATAAATGATTGATGTATTTCTTGTGTTATTTAATTATTTGATTATTTTAGATTATTTGAAATGTTGCGTAAATTATCCTTGTGCAACTGCTTGGTGTGGATGTTGGGTTATGTGAAGTTTGTTTGATCTATGTTAGAAATGTGTGATTTATAGTTTGACTTAAAATCTATTTCGGTAAAACCCCGATCTTGGACTCGTTAATCATTGGATCGCCTTCCAATTTTGAAAGTATATTTAAAACACACCTCTACATGTTTTTACCCGTTGGGATTTGTAAAATAAATATTTTTGATGTCTCGCTTAGCGTGACCACGTCACGTACTAAGCGCAATTCCAAACAAATAGAAAATTGCGCTTAGCGAGACGAGCCCGCTAAGCGAGATCTGCAACTTATAAATACGCCCATCAGTATGAAAAACATGATTTTTCACCCCTCTCTCTCTCTAAACCCTCACCCAAAGCCATAATCCTCCTCTTCCACTACCAATAACCACCACGAGTAGTCGTTGCTTACCATTGAACCACCGCACGGAGAGGAACACTTTAATTGGATTAGAATCTTTAAAACTCAACTTGAGCATTCGGTAGAGAACAGAGCCTCCAATCCTCTTGTCATGGTTTCTTCGAGGTAACCATGATTTCCTTGTTTTCTCCTAGCTAGTTTGTACCTCTTTTAGTATCTTTTGTGACTTGGGTACAGTTATTGGATGTTTTTACACTTCCTTTGAAAATGAGACGTTGTAAAAGTTACATTTTTATAATACTGATGTCATTTTTTTACCTTCGTTGAACCCCGGTCACATTGGTGTGATCGGAATTTCAAAATGACATCTTTTTGATGCGGACTCCCAAAACATCATTTTAGCCCCTTTTAAATTTGAATGGGTATTTGACCCTGAGTGTTAATATTAACATTATCTTCAAAATCTATACTAAATTATCTTCGATTTGGTATATAGAATTTTGTGTTTGGACCAAAGGACGTGAACCTGAGAGATCTCAAAACGACGCTATAAGGAGCTAACAAAGGGATATAGATGTGAGGGGAGTTTATTATTTATTTACAACTTTTGATACCATATTTGGGGTCAAGGAACCCAATTATGGGGATGTATGTTTGTCCCTGTTGTGTGCTGGTTTTCAAGAAAAAATGTTTTTAAACTAATGGGATGCGATATATCTGTTATTGATGAAGGAAATTGTGAATGAATTTTTTGTTGTAATGATTAGATTTTTTGGGAAAAGTCTTAATTACAGAGGAGATTCTGCCCAAAAATTTATATTTGTTCTTATATTTAATTATTTATTAAAATTTAAATGGGCATAAAATTTTGTTTTGTATACCATAGTTCTCCTCTTTAATTTATAATTTTCCTAAAATATCAGTCTCATGGTATTATGGATTGTGAATGTATGAGATTTGTGTTGTCTGAAGACCTGGAGAATGTGAATCCCAAACGTGTTATATGTATATTTGTGGAATGTGATTGCTTGTGATGTTGATAATATTGAAATGAAATTATGTTGATGATTATATTAATATGAGATGATGTTGATGATGACATTGAGATGAGATGATGTTGATGTTGATGATGACATTGATGAGATGATGTTGATGTTGATTATATCTTTGTGATGGATGTATGTTGTGTACATGGGGGTGCAATGACATGTTGGATATCCCCGGAGAGGGAAGAGGATTGGTTTAAAAATTTTAAGCATCCCTAGAGATGGAAAGGGATTGCTTAGAATTTTTAACTATCCACGATCAATGCATTGATGGTACCCATGTTTCATACTTCATAATTGCATGGAAATAGTATAAATGGTGGCAGCACGTACCTGTGGTTTTTCATGAGGATAAAAATGTGGGTACTTGGGGGCATATCACTTGGTTTGGAACTCCCTTGTGACTCAGGCTAATCACCATGGGGGGAGTTGCCTGTGCACGACAAGGTGACCTCGACCAGTTACTGCATTGTTTTCCTAATTGAGAGTGTCATGTGGGCACGCTTAGGCTATTTCCCGACGAATGGTACCACATTGCATTTGAGATTTAAGTCAAGTGCATGCATCATTTTGAGCATAATTGATTTGAATTGTGGAAAAAGTTGATGACTAGTTTGTTGGGCGTACGTTGAACTGATTGATTACTAAGAATGATTGTGGTTATTATTATTGTTTTCTTACTAATTATTGTCATCTGGTGCTTGTTGACCTTGTATAATAAACTCACCCTTGCAATTTTGTATTGTGTAGTTGGTACCTGTGATGATCACGAACCTTTGTTCGTGGGAGCAGATGAGCAGTAGTAGGTGATGTTGGAGGGAAATCCTTTTGTTGGAGTTGCCAAGCCGACGTGATAACATTGGAATTTATTTTGGGAAAGAGTTGTGTTTTGTTATCAACTCTTTATTAGTTTGTTCCTTATTTCTCTTTGATCGAGCATGTAACCTCAAGGTTAGATATATGTAAAAACTTAATTATGTTCTAACATGTGAATGATATGTAATGGTTTAATATATATATATATATATATGTATATGTGTGTGTGTGTATGTGTGTGTTTGTGAGTTTTTTATGAGTATATTATCGCGAGAAATTTACTCTCATTTTCATAATTAAATTAATAGAGTTTTCGTTTAAAATTTGAAAATTATGCGTTTAGAGTAGGGATATCATAACAACGAGGCGGGTCATTACATCAAGTATTTTAGGCTCAATAGTGTTACGGACCCAATAAATAGGCCTAATATAATGTCTCATTATTGCGAAGCCCATTAAGGATTTGTTAACTCAGAATCTCATTAATAACTAACTAAGGAGATCTCAACAACGTGCACGATGGTTATCAAAGGAGATCCCAACAAGCAGATATTTGTTAACTCTAGAACCTAGTGAACGTCTCATGAGCAGCGTTTTTAATTCGATCTTGGCTCGGATGGACAAGATGGAAAGAAGGCATAATTTGCAAAGGCAAGAAGATATAAGAAAGATAAAACTCCAAATAGAGGAACGCAATGCAGCACTGAGACGAGAAGAAGAGCAACGTATCTGGCTTATAGAACAACACTTCAGAAGTATGGAAAACTTGGTTGACATTGAGAACCGAAGGTCACAAAGTCAAGATACTGCCAGGAACGTGATGAACCAATATAACAGTCAAGGTCAGGTTCTTTCAGGAAATCAGTAGGTAAACCCAGTCCATATTGATATTGGAAACATGGATTGTGTGCCAACAACAACTACGCCCCAAAATGTCAATACTAAAGCTAATCAAACTACTCAAGACTGAGTTGCGATCCCTGAGGTTCCACAACCTGTAGTAAGGGGTCAGAACTTGAATGCGCAAGAAAATTGAAACGCCAGAGAAGCTGCACCCCGGCCAAAAATGGACGGGGGAATTTACAAAAAAAAATACAGTAAGGGGCAACATAATAATAGCCCATTCATCGATGAAATTGTCAATGCTCCATACTTGGAAGACATTGATGGGGCTTTTTTGTTAAAGTATGACGAAAGCCAGGATCACAAGTGCATATTGATGAATTCGACATGCAGATGTGCATAAGGGGAATTGATGAGCCCATTATTTCCTGGATCTTCGCTACCACTTTATTAGGGGCTGCGCAAACGTGGTTTCATACACTACCACCGCGGTCAATCCGTAACTTTGAAGATTTTGGACACAATTTTCTATTGAACTTCACCACTAGCAAAAAACAACCCAAGTCCGAGTTCGCGCTAGGTGTAATGACCCCGTATGCATCCGGTTCATTAATATTATATATGGTCTTAAGCGCAGCAAAACTTATCGTAATAAGCAAACACGGAAGCATAAATAAATAAAAAACATCATCTTATGTCATACAACTAAAACATTATGTATGGAATTTGATATACATCCCGACACCCGGGTTCTGATCCAAAAGGTACATCATACAAAATAAACCCATACTGGGTTACAAATACACAATAAAATTGAGTCAACAGACTCGCAAAAGACCGCATCCCCAAATCTGCATCCATGAACCCGGCCTCAGCCTCTTGTCCGGGATCCTCAATTAGTAGCCATCTCGGCCTCGGCCTACCCGGCCTGTCAATTGAGATCCACCGAACAACCTCTACTCGGGTCTCTTACCCCGGACCTCGTCCTCCGCTCTTTGGCTATCACCTACAATAAAATATAATCCCCAATCGAGGTGAGATACAATCTCAGTAAACTCAGGGTTCTTGGAGACTCACCTCCCCCTGGTTCACTTCCACAGTACATAGCATTTATATTGGCATTATAAATAACATAGCCAACCTGGCCTTTCAATAAAATAATACATGTACATAACCACACCCACGTTCCATTTCAGCACCAATATGCAATTTAGCCAACCAGTGCAAATATCATACACAATTGCATATAAGATATACAAGTTAGACAACTGATGTGTTGCAAACACATCTAGTTTTTAGTATAGTTTAAGGATAGATTTTAATTAAATATGTAGGAAATAGAATAGAATTAGGCTAGTTTAGTATTTTAATTACCTTGAACTAATTTCAATACATTTGAGCATTTTATAGGTAAAAAGGAGGAAAACTCAAGCAAAAAGAGAAAACCATTTTTGAAGTCCCACGCTATCAGCGTGGGAACCCACGCTATCAGCGTGGGAACCCACGCTATCAGCGCCAGATGCAGGGAAAGAGGGTTGAGCTCTCGAATAAACCACGCTATCAGCGTGGTGTCTCACGCTGTTAGCGTCAAGAAGACGAAACCAAGCTAAAAGCCTCGACCAGTTCACGCTATTAGCGTGACATCTGCGCCATCAGCGTGAAAGAAGCCTGGAAGCAGCCTGGAGATTCGAAGAACTCACACCATTAGCGTGAGAACTCACGCTAACAGCGTCAACCTTTCGAAAGACCCACGCTATTAGCGTGGAATCGCGCGCTATCCGCGTGGATGTGATTTTAATTCCTGTTTTAAAAGATAGGTTTCGAAATTTGGATTATCTTTTGGTTTTCTTACCTTAATTAAAAACCTCATTATAAATAGGAGGCCTCTGAAAACCTAGGGCATCATCCAGCCCGCAGCCTTTTATTATTCTTGTCTAAATCATCACTAGAAACCCTAGAAAATCAAGAAGAAAAGAGAGTTCACTGCACAACCATGAATTCTTCTACTACTTGGTTCTAGAGACCTATGGCAGGCTAAACATTTCATTGTGGGAAGGCCATGAACTGATGAGTTATCCTCTGTAATTTGACTGGTATTGAAATATATGTTTTGTTTGTTTTAATTCTTTTCTGTTCTTAATTTATCTTGATTGTAATTGATCACTTCGATTAAGTATTGAGGGGTAGGATTCGCAATGGGAACATTGGAGTTCTACTTTCTGACCTGTTAAGAATAACATTCATTCTTCGCCTAGGAATAGGGATGCGTGAGTGCGGAGTCTATAATATGTTCTTTACATGCTTAAACTGATAGATTTCACTAAGGAATTAGGTTTTCAATTCAGTTTAAAGGGTTGGTTCACTAAGGAATTAGGGATTAACTATTATAGAAAAGACTTATTCTCCGATCAATCACAACAGGAACCCATATGACATATTCTCTAAATGCTTAATCTGACAGAACTCAGAAAGGTTTAGGGTTCTTGATCAAATTAAAGGGTTGATTCGCTAGTTATCTAGGATTCATGAATATAGAAGAGATTTATCATATGTATACGTTAACTTAACAAACCAGTCAAGTGAAAGAGGAGAAATCAGAAGGGATTGCGCCTGACCACAATTAAACGTCCATTGGTAATTTCCTTAAAACAGTTTACTGCATATTTCTTTAATTCTTGTCTTTTAAATTACACAATCAACCAAACTTTTCAACAACACTTCTCTGCGCATTTACTGTTTCTCCTTTCAATCACATTAATTTACTATTACCGTGAAAATCATTCCAATCCCTGTGGAGACGATACTCTACTTACCTAAACTTTATTACTTGTAAACGATCGGTGCACTTGCCGTAATCGCGCAACAACAACCAGTACAATATTGTGCACTCTTGTATACCTTCCAATGTACTCCGCGTACACATCACGTATCCCGGCCTGAGGTCCCAGACCTCAGACTCATGTGATAATTCCACCAAGGTGCCCTTCCAGCATAGACATGCACAAATGTATATCTAGATATACAACTTAGCCAACCAGTGCACTCTGCGTACACAATTGTATATCCAGTTATACAAATTAGACAACCAGTGCACATCTCCATTACATGTATGTTTTTAATCAAAAAGCAATAACACACAATGTAAATACACGCACCATGTCATCCAACAACCATCACTCCCTAGGAGTATGGTAGAACACATTCAAGGGAACCAACTCCCAAGAACAGAGAGCTTACCTTCTCTGATTCCAGCACCGGCTACCTCAGCCTCGTGTTTCCGACCACATATATCTTCTTTATCAAGCCCTACACCAGGCACAAAAGATATCAAGAACGGTTCTCAACCGTCTCATGAAAAGAACCCAGTTCTTTTCCAGATCTCATACATATACCTCCAACGTTGACTTGTAAACCCCAAAAATATCTGGGCATAACAAAATACCCAAAACCCAGAAAAGTTAGCTTTCAAGGTTGAACCTTCATCACAACAACCTCCTAAGCATATTTTTCCAAAGAAATATCACCCAAAACTAACCCTAACTCATATGGATCATTTTTCCTTTTAACTCCAAACTCAAAAGATACGGTAAAACTTACATATCTTACCTTAAAAACAGCAAGGAAGGATAGAGGGCAGTTTTTTCAAGCTTAGATGTCCTTAACGTGCCTTCTAACTCTTAAAGGTTGAAACTTTAAACTTCCTTTGGATAAATGATCTCCTCGTCTAATGATTCTTTCAAAGAACAAAGGGTGGAAACTAGATTGTATGGTGATACTCTTCAATCCTTACGTTGGATGTGAAGGTGTTTAGGTTAAGGAATAGTTATCTAGGAAGCCTTTCTCACTTTATCAATGGAGGAAATATTGAATAAGAGAGAGAAAGTGTTTTAGCAAAGGAGGTGGAAATAGAGTTTCTACAGAAATATCTCACTCATGCATATCTTAAATAGCTGAAAGTTAACACGCGTCATAAAATAATATGAGAGTCTTCCCGCATCAAAACAACCAACAGGGAGTCAACACGTGTAAAAAGGCTAAGTCCGGGTTAACAGCAAGTATTGACTGTTTTAATCGCTTACAAATACTTATGTAATCGATTTCATAAGAACCCATCCTTGGTACTATAGTACGTCCAATGTCCCTCCTCCTCCGACCTAATCCAACCTATTCTTACCTCATTCGACCTAATCCAACCTCATCTGACCTACTCCAACCTCATTCGACCTACTCCAACCTCATCTGACCTAATCCGACCTCATCCGATGTCATCCGACCTAATCCGACTCCATCTGAGTTCTTACCTTGGTACTTCACAAGTCCAAGGTTCCTCCCAACCGCTTCCGGGATCACTAACTCGGTAACTCTATCAAAAGGGGTTGCGAGCTCTTTCGGTCTCTCTACCCAATAGCTCTTACAAGTCAACAAAATACGAGCTCCTCTGAGCTCATCCGAGCTCAACCGAGATCACTACCCGGTTGCTCATCCGAGATTACACGAGCTCATCTGAGATCACAACTCAGTAACACATCCGAGATAACAACTCGGTAACACATCCGAGATCACAACACGATCCTGGATTTGAAAAGGTGCTATCTACACCCCTCCCTTATCCGAGTTCCAATATACACCCCCCTTTATGTGACAACTCGTCCATATGAACTCGGATTTATCACAGGGTCATTATACTGGGGAATATTAGACAGCAACCCGGTGAGACGCTCTAGAGTTACCTGGACCGTTTCAAGGAAGCGGCCTTGTAGGTGCAAGGGTTGGAAGAAAACATGCATGTGCACCTCATCACTACCAGGTTGGACGGGTCATATCGGTTGGCAAAGTCAATTTACAAAGATCCAGTGAAATCTTTGATGGATTTTAGGGCACGATCAAAGAAATACCTGGAGCTAGAACAGATTGGAAATTGCCAATGCAGTTGGTAAAGATAAAGAAAGAAGAAGCCCACCTCCAAGGGGCAGGGAGCTGCAAAAGGGTCACAATCAAGGAAGAAATGTGGATCTCAGGTTCAGGCCAGGAAAGTACGAGACCAAGTATGAGAAGTACACCCCACTAAACGCATCTCGGTCACAAATCTGGCGAGAATTAGCTTCAACCGAGATGAAAAAGGTGGACCGACCTCATCCGTTATACAATAAAGCAGGGATAGACCAATCCCGGTTCTGTGAATTCCATGACGGACCAGGGCATACCACTGACCAATGCTGGGATTTAAGGGATGCAATTGAGAAGTTTGTTAGAGATGGCAGACTCAAGAAGTATGTGATAAAGACTCAGGGTCTCAAGAACAAGCGCAAAGGCAGAGGTCAGAAGGAAGTTTAGGCACCAGGAAAAGATAAAGAAGAAAAAAGAAAAAAGCAAAATGAGGATGGAGATGAATTTCCAGAACCCGAGTTTGAATGTAATGTCATCAGTGGAGCTATGGAAGAAAGAGGAGATACCGCTAGCCAACGAAGGAAGTATCTGAAGGAGATTCTCTCAGTAAGAGAACAGCCTAAGTTCAAAGGAAAAATTAACAAGACGAAACCATCTCTACTCTACTTCACAGAAGAAGATATGAAAGACGTAGTGTCGGATCATGAAGATGGCTTGGTAATTACTGGAACAATAGCCAATTGCCGGGTTAAAAGGATATTTGTATATAATGGCAATTGCGCGGATATAATTCTATGGAGCGCATTCAAGAAGATGAATCTTGATGAGGTTTACTTGAAGCCATGCAAAATAGTATTGATAGCGTTTAATGGGGAAAACACGGCCCCCAAGGGCTGCATTAAGCTCAGAATGACGCTAGGCATCAAGGAGGCATTTAAGTCGGAATGAGTCAAGTTTATTGTGGCCGACTTTCCTTCCCAATACAATGTTATCTTAGGGAGATCAACTATCCATAAATGGGATATGATGGTTTCTACTAAGCACCAGAAGATAAAAATGGTGGGGAGCAAAAATAAAGTGGTAACAATCTGCGGGGACCAGAAAGAATCCTGGCAGTGTTACTATAACGCGGTCAAAGATAATGAAGGTGGTCCATCCTCACCACCCCGGATCCGTCAAGGAGATCAGAACAGAAGAAAGGTCGAGGAACGTAAGTCTAGGAAACCAGTTAATATGGTAGAACTTGACATGAGAAAGGATGCTGAGGAGATGAGACCAGAACCAGCAGGAGAATTAGAGGACTTGCAAATAAGGAATCAACCCTGGCAAGTCACTAAGGTTGGAAAGATAATCAACCCGGTCATAAAAGCCAAGTTGGCAGAGTGCCTGGACAAGAATCAAGATGTTTTTGCATGGAAGGCTTTGGAGATACCGAGAATAGACCCCAATTTCTGTTGCCACAAGTTATCGATGTATCCCGGGTCAAAGACCGTGGCCCAAAAGAAGAGAAAACTCGGTCCAGAAAGAAAACTGACACTGGAGGAACATGTTAAAGAGCTACTAGACGCCGGGTTCATTCGAGAAATCCAATACACTACATGGTTGTCTAATGTGGTGATGGTGAAAAAACCTAGTGGAAAATAGAGTGTATGCACAGATTACACCGATTTGAACAAAGTGTGCCCTAAAGATTCATACCCCATGCCCAACATTGATCAGCTGGTGGATAACTCATCCGGGTTCCAATTATTGTCCTTCATGGATGCTTACTCTAGATATAATCAGATAGCGATGTACCCGGAAGACCAAGATAAAATGGCTTTTATAGGCGAAAATGCGAATTACTGCTATAATTTTATGCCTTTTGGGTTGAAGAACTCGGGGACCACATATCAAAGAATGATGAATAGAGTATTCGAACATCAGCTCGGCCGAAATATTGAAGTATACATTGACGATATGATTGTCAAGATAGCTAACCCGACTGATAATATACAGGACCTAGAAGAAACGTTCAGTAAATTAAGGGAGTACAAGATCCGGTTGAACCCAGTCAAATGTGCTTTCGGTGTTTCAGCTAGAAAATTCTTGGGGTTCATGTTGACTCACAGGGGAATAGAAGCTAATCCTGACAAGTGCAAAGCTGTGTTAGACATGCAGTTTCCAACAAATAAAAAAGAAGTACAGCAATTGACAGGAAGGCTGGCAGCTTTAACCCGATTTCTCTCCAAATCGACCGAGAAGGCACTTCCTTTTTTCAAGTTGCTAAAAAAGGAGGCTATAG
Organism: Glycine latifolia; assembly: GCA_013407115.1. Classification (NCBI taxonomy): domain Eukaryota; kingdom Viridiplantae; phylum Streptophyta; class Magnoliopsida; order Fabales; family Fabaceae; genus Glycine; species Glycine latifolia. The sequence continues at coordinate 71,105 of QARZ01040666.1, read as the reverse complement.
TAGGTTGGAACCCAGAATGCAAAGCTGCCTTTAAATAAATCAAAGAATGCTTAGCTTCTCCACCTATATTGTCAAAACCAAGACCAAGAGAAGTTCTGATATTGTACTTGTCCATGGGAGATAAAGCGTCAGTACAGTATTGGTCAGGGAAATTAAGAACGCACACGTGCCAGCCGGGCCCTTCGAAATTCTGAGATAAGATACCAAAAGTAGCTTTCGCATTGCTGGCGACAGCAAGGAGGCTTCGCCTTTACTTCCAAGGCCATACAATCATCGTCAGAACCAACCAGCCAATTTGACAAGTCATCCATAAACCGGACTTGGCTGGAAGAATGATCAACTGGGCAATACAATTGTCCGAGTTTGATTTGAAGTACGAAGCCCAGCACGCCATAAAATCTCAAGCGCTAGCCGACTTTGTTATGGAGCTAACTTCGTCTGATGGAGGGATGAGAAATGACAACAATGTGTGGAAGGTATATGTTGACGGATCATCAAATGTTAAAGGAAGTGGAGCCGGAATCATAGTCGAAAACCAGGAGGGAATAGCAGTGGAGCAATCACTCCAGTTAAACTTCCATACATCAAACAACCAGGCCGAACATGAAGCAATGATAGCCGGTTTGGCCCAGGCAAAGGAGCAAGGAGCTAAAAAGGTAAATGTGGTTACTGATTCCCAGCTTGTTGCAGCCCAGATTGAAGGGCGATACCAAGTGAAAGGGCTATTGTTGGCAAAGTATTTGAGTAAAGTCAAAGAAATCATGGCTGACTTTGATGAAATTACTGTTAATCACATTCCTAGAGGGGAAAATTCTAGGGCTGATATCTTATCAAATTTAGCAAGCACTAAGAATCCAGGAAGTCACAGGACCGTAATCCAGTAGGAAGTCTCTGAACCGAGTTGTGTAATGATAATCTCGAGTGCTGAAGACTGGAGAAGGCCTATGATTGATTACCTTCAAAGAGGAGTCTTGCCAGACGATGCTTTAAAAGCCAAAAAGTTGGTGCGTGATGCTGTTACGTAAAGGGTTACATACCCCGATGATGGTATGTATCAACCCGGATAAAGTCGAGTATGTATTTACCGAAATACTTGAAGGAATTAATGGCCAATATAATGACCCTGTGATAATCCAGGTTGTCACCTAAGGGGGTGTATATTGGGACTCGGATAAAGAAGGGGGTGTAGATAGCATCTCTTCTAATTCGGGTTCGTATGATTATGTTGTCACCTAAGGGGGGGTGCATATTGGAACTCGGATAGAGAGGGGGTGTGGATAGAATCTTTTCAAATCCAGGATCGTGGTATATGGTAGTATTGATAGGAAGACCGGGTTATCGCCACGTAAGTGGTGTCAGCACTTTAGGGGAAAAGCGCTGATATATAGAAAGGAACTCAGACAAAGAAGGAAAGAGTGACCGGGTAGTGATCTCGGCTGAGCTCGTATGTTCCTTTTCCTTGAGAGACCAGGTTGCGGTCTCGGTAGAGCTCGTTAGAGTTCGTGTCTTCCTTTTCTTTGAGGTTCGAGTAGTGATATCGAATGTGTTTTCGAGTAGTGATCTCGGATGTGTTTCCGAGTTGTGATTTTGGATGAGCAATCGGGTAGTGATCTCGATTGATCTCATATTTTGTTGACTTGTAATAGATATCGGGTAGAGAAACCGGAAGAGCTCACAGCCCCTTTTGATAGAGTTACTGGGTTAGTGATCCCGAAAGTGGTTGGGAGGAACCTTAGACTGGTGAAGTACCAAGGTAAGAACTCGGATGAGGTTGGATTAGGTCGAATGAAGTCGGATGAGGTTGGAATAAGTTGAATAAGGTCAGAGGAGGAGGGACATTGGATGTACCATAGTACCAAGGACGGGTTCTTATGCAATCGATTACATAAGTATTTGTAAGCGATTAAAACAGTCAGTAATTGCTGTCTAACCCGGACTTAGACTGGTAACACGTGTTGACACTACATATTCGCTTGATACAAGTGACATGTGTTGACTTCCTGCTGGTTGTTTTTGACGCGGGAAGATCCTCATATTACGATATGACGCGTGTCAACTTTAGGATATTTAAGATATGCATGAGTGAGATATTTTAGTAGAAACTTTATTTTCACCGCCTTTGCTAAATACACTTTCTCTCTCTTATTCCATATTTCCTCCATTGTTAAAGTGAGAAAAGCTTCCTAGATAACCATTCCTTAACCTAAAAACCTTCACATCCAACGTAAGGAATGAAGAGAATCACCATACAAAATAGTTTCCACCCTTTGTTAGTTGTGAAAACCATCAGGTGAGGAGATCATTTCTCCAAAGAAAGTGTAAAGTTTCAACCTTTAAGAGTTAGAAGGCACGTTAAGGACATCTAAGCTTGAAGAAGCTGTCCTCTAGCCTTCCTCGTTGTTTTTAAGGTAAGATATGTAAGTTTTACCGTATCTTTTGAGTTTGGAGTTAAAAGGAAAAATGACCCATATGTGTTGGGGTTGGTTTTGGGTGGTATTTCTTTGGAAAAATATGCTTAGGAGGTTGTTGTGGTGAAGGTTCAACCTTGGAAACTAACTTTTCTGGGTTTTGGGTATTTTGTTATGCCCAGATATTTTTTTGGGGTTTACAAGTCAACGTTGGAGGTATTTGTATGAGATCTGGAAAAGAAATGGGTTCTTTTCATGTGACGGTTGAGAACCGTTCTTGATATCTTTCTTGCTTGGTGTAGGGCGTGATACAGAAGATATCGGTGGTTTGGAACACAAGGCTGAGGTAGCCGGTGCTGGAATCAAAGAAGGTAAGCTCTCTGTTCTTGGGAGGTTTGTATCCCTTGATTGTGTTCCACCATACTCCTAGGGAGTTATGGTTATTGTATGATGAAGTGCATGTATTTAAATTGTGTGTTACTGCTTTTTGATTGAAACATTCATGTAAATGATTTTCACTGTGATGTTTGTATTGTGTTTGAGGAAGCCTCTGGCCAGGGAAGCGGACCATATATGAGAGTGTAAGACTCGTCTGGGATGAGCTTCTCGACAATTCATATACATCCGAATGCATGAGATGTGCACGGGTGATATACATTTGTGCATGAGATATGCAATGGTGAACTTGTATATCAAGATATACATTTGTGCATGAGATGTGCACTGGTGAACTTGTATATCTGTGCTGGAATGGCACGTTGGTGTGATTATGTACATGTGATGTTTATGAAAGCCGGGATGGCTATGCTTTTATTTTCTGAAAAGGCCGAGATGGTTATATTGTTGTTTTACTAAAAGGCCGAGTTGGCTATGTTATTTATAATGCCAATATAAATGCTATGTACTGTGAAAGTGAACCAAGGGGAGGTGAGTCTCCAAGAACCCTGAGTTTACTGAGATTGTATCTCACCCCGGTTGGGGATTATATTTTATTGCAGGTGATAGCCAAAGAGTGGAGGACGAGGTCTGAGGTAAGAGACCCAAGTAGGGGTTGTTCGACGGATCTTAATTAAGAGGACGGGTTGGCCACTAATTAAGGATCTCGGACAGGAAGCCGAGACCGAGTTCGAGGAAGCGGATTATGGAAGGCAGACTTTTTTGGAGAGCCTGTTGGCTCGATTTTATTGTATATTTTGTAACCCAATATGGGTTTATGTTGTATGATGTACATTTTGGAACAGAACCCAGATGCCAGGATGTATATCAAATTCCATACATAATGTTAGATTGTATAGTATGACATATGATGACGTCTTATTATTTTATGCTTCCTGTTTACTTAATTTATGTTAAGTATTGCTGCGCTTAAGACCATATTATAATGTTAATGAATCGGATGCATACGGGGTCGTTACAGCCAACACATGAAGGCCAAAGCATTAGCAAGGAAATCCCTGTGGGCAGGTTACTATTGGCCAACTATGGAAGTTGATTCAAGGAATCACGACAAAAAAATGTGAGAGTTGCCAGAAGCAGGCCAAGATAATATGGTCTCCACCGGCCGAGTTGAAGTCCATCTCGGCTCCATGGCCCTTTTTTAAGTGGGGAATGGATTTGTTAGGACTATTGAAAGCGGCGGAAGGACTCCTAAAGTGGCTGATAGTAGCAGTGGATTACTTCACCAAGTGGATAGAAGCAGAACCAGTCAACACCATAACTTCAGGCCGTGTTCAAAGATTTTTTGAAAGAAACATCATCTCCAGATTTTGCATTCTGGGAGAAATCATTGCAGATAATGGAATTCAGTTTATTGATAAAAGGTTCCGAGAGATGATGGCCGGATTCCAGATCAAGCACCATTTCGCTTCTGTAGAACACCCCCAGTCAAATGGACAAGCCAAGGCCGCCAATAAAGTGATCGTAGACAGGTTAAGGAAGCGTATGCAAGATGCCGGTTCCAGCTGGGTTGAGCAACTATATTATGTTCTATGGGGGTACAGGACCACTGTTCAAACGTCCACCAAAGAAACCCCATTTAGATTGACATATGGTTGTGAGGCAATGATTCCAGTTGAGATCGGTCAACCATCTTGGAGGAGAAAGAATGTTCTTCAGGCAGAAGAGGAAAAGAATAATGAAGCTCTGGTTATAGAGTTGGACTTAATTGATGAAGTCCGGGTTACAGTACATTGCCAGGATCTAGCGGCAAAACAATTGGCAGCCGCCAAGTACAACAAGAAAGTGAAACCTCGAACCTTCAACACAGGTGATCTAGTACTTCGACGAGCAGATATTGGAAACAAAAATGCCAGGGATGGAAAGCTAGCGGCCAACTGGGAAGGACCCTACTGGGTTACAGAGAAACTCGGCAAATGAGCTTATGTGTTGGAAGCCATGGACGGGAAGACAATTAAACAAACTTGGAATGCGGATAAACTTAAAATGTATTATAGTTAGATCTGGTTCCATAGTTTTCGTCTCGAATTACTATTTTTCCTTTGTTAGGATCAATAAGCCGTGCTCTCGGCAAATAATGATATTTCTTAATTTGTACGCATAATCTGACAATCATGTTGTACCTCATTTATGGACATCATGGGTCATTTTATAGCAATTTTTCCTTTGTAAGGATCTGTAAGCATAATTTGGCAATCATGTTGTAATTTTATAGCAAGTTGCAAATAAATGAAGCATTTGTCTTTGTCAGGATTTTGCATATAGTAAAGGAAACCGATCATCACAATCGGATTGTGCAATATGCGCAGATATAATCTTCGTGTATACAATGCATTAAAGTTATTATCTTGATAAAGAGAAATGTGCTACTTAAACCATAATCAAGTTAAAATGTGGGAATGTTTGGTTGAAAAATCCAATTTCTACATATAGCACAATAATCTTGGTTAAGATTAAGTTCAAGGTTGATAACCCGGAACAAGTTACGAAGATAAAAGTGAAATGAATCTTTGTGAAATATAATGCCTGGTCGTTGAAACCAGATGAATATGTATGCAACATGCGAAAAAATATTTTTGATTTTGGCTGAATCATTTAATAGAATCTGATATAGTGCAGATTCATATACGTTATTAGAATTCTAAACGTGATTGGAATTTTATAAATAGTTTGTGTACGAAGGAAATCAGATAAATTGAAACCGGGAACAAGCCCGGCAATGTTTGTTACAAATTAAAATTGGGATCACAGACCCCAAAAAGAAAAGGATAGAGTACAAGTTTAACACCGGCATCCCGGCTCTTCAATATTTATGTTCACAAGGAGAAGCAGGGACCAACTTACCATCACTAACATAAGCTTTAAAGTGCATAAGTGCATACCATTGGTATTGAGCTCAATCCCGGGGTTCAGACAACGAAACTGCTCAGGGTATTTTTGAATGACCCCTCCATGGCTGCCGCGAGTTGACCTCTCAAGTACTCCTGCTCCACTTCAGCCTATTGCAATGCCTTCTCTCGTTTGATATACAACGCATCCAACTCCTTAAAACTTTTTGTCTTCATAGCGTGGCTTTTTTGCAGAGCATCTAGATCAGACTACAACTTTGCGGCAATACTTTGAGAGGTGTGGAGTTCCTCACGAACATTCGCGATCTCCTCCTGGGATTTCGAGGTCTCCTCCCGGGATGCTCGAAGCTCGGCCGCCGCCGTACCCTGAGCCAAAAGCAACTCTTCATGGGTCTTCATGGTTTCCTCTCTAGATGATTGAAGCTCATGAACAACTTTAGCATACCTAGAATTCACAGTTGTTAAACGTTGAACCAAGGATGCGCATTTCATAGCATTAAGTTCAATAATGCTAAGTTGTCGAATATCATCATCTAAGAAGAGGACCGACTCCGCAAAACGCTTCGGCGCTCGGACGACTTGGAAGAGTTCGTCAGAAAAACCATTTTCCCAAAGAGTCCCGGGTAATAACCTGGTCATCGGGGAAGAAGAAGTAGCTAGAGGTGTAACATCCTCAAAATTATATTATAATTAATTGTGAAAATGCGATGATATTTGGATACAAGTATATTTAAAGAAAAATGACTATATCACTCTTTCCATGAAGTAGAAATTACTAGAATACCCTTAAGATTAAAATTACAAAAATACCCTTGGATATTGTGGAAAATGACTAAAATACCCCTAGGATGAATGTGAAATTACCAAAATGCCCTTTAGGCCAAAAATGACCAGATACCTTTAGAAATTTTGTGGGAACCTGATAAATGGATGAAGTACTCTTAGATGACAATATATCCAAATAGTTTGTGACAAGAAACTCTAGAATAAAATTTCTATGAATTTTACAAAGTGACCAGTTTGAAGCTTTATGTAGAAGAATTCAAGTATTAGAAAAATATGGAAAAATGAGAAATAGAATCTATGGAAATTTCTCTTAATTGTAGGATGAACAAAATTATTTAATAAAATGGATTAGTAATGTTGATGATCAGAAAAGGAATGGACCAATCAAAATTAAAATAAGAACAGTCTTGTAGGCAAGGATGTGTATCATTCG
>QARZ01040666.1:22525-44173 GCA_013407115.1 Glycine latifolia | reverse complement strand
TTGTACGTTTTAGAAATTTCACTAATATAAGTTTCTCGGGAATTTATCCTTAAGCAAACAATAATAAAGATAATAAAAAAAAGTAGAAATTTAGATCGTTACAAGAGGCGGCTGATTAATAGGAGCCCGGGGTGAGACAGTAGCTATAGCAGATGTCGTCTGACCAGCCGGGTCCTTTTCTTTGCTGCCTGGAGCAGTTGAAGTCGTTGCAACTGAAGCTTCTCTTTTTTAGCCTCGGAGATATTCCTCCTTTTTGGCACTGGACCAATGGCCACAGCGCTTTTCCCCTTGTTAAGAGCAGCAATAAATGAAGGAGGAGGAGCCCTTCATGGTTGTTTGGATGTTGGTAGGACGCCGGATGCAGAAGCCAAAGGTGTAGTCTTTCCCACACCAGAAGCTGGGGTTGAACCGGAGGACACTTGCTTTCCCATTTCAGAAACTATAAAGTGAAAGCAAAGGCACAGTTAAATAAGCAATATTATATAAACAAACAAAGAAGGCCATGATCATACTCGGTGGAGCGAGAAGCCCGGATTGATAATTACGACTAAAAGAAGCAACACTAGGAGGACCATAAGCTTCCTTATATGCCGCTATCCGGGTAACCGAAAAAGTGTCAGAGTTCAAGAGATCCGTCTCCTCAAAACGGTAGGTGGATGGAGGAAATTCATGATGAGTGTGGGACCAATAGAGCAGAAATCTCCACTCTACGTCCCGGGAATCAGTAGAACAAAGAAAGAAAGGTTGTTTGCCAGATTCGGCAATAACTTTGAAATATTTATTTTTGAAATTTTTGAAGGAGTCAGTATATACATGGAAGAGTTTTCGATCATTACGACCCTGGATAGAGGTCCATCCCTTCCTATTTGCGGGTTCCCTACCCATCCTACCCGTATGAACAGTAAAATAGTAAAAGAAAAGAGGAATGGTACTGGCGATTTCTAAATATTCACAGAAATGTTCAAAGGCTTTTATAAACTCCCAGCTATTAGGATGAAGTTGTGAGGGATCTAAATGAAGATGGTTTAAAACATTCATTTGAAATTCGGATAGGGGAAATCAAATTCCTATCCGGATTATCAAATCTTTGTAGTAAAAGAAAAAAGAAGGGTTATGGTCTTCCTTCAAAGAGCAAATAGGCTCGCTCTTGTCCGGAGGGCGTACAACGAAGTTTTCCTGATTTCCAACAGGAAGGGCAACAACATCTTTCGAATCAAGCTCAGATAACGTCTACAAAACTTCATAAGTTACCCATGGAAACTTAGAAGTCAGAGAAGTAGACGAGGAACAAGGACAGGATTTGGCGGAGGAGGACTTGACAACTTGTTCCAACAAAGGATCCATACACACCTATGACAAACAAAATAAAAATCAGTAAGGAAGTGACGTACCTAAAGGACATTCTTGGTTGCAACGTGAGTTAAAAGAATCATCTGAGACTAGGATGATGTCCCCAGATTCATCGACACTCTTGGCGGGATCAGAAGCTCGGACACTATTTGGGGTGGGAAATATCGGTTTAGGCAAACTGGGTTATGTCGACAAGACCCAAGTAGTGAATCGGCCATGGAATCACAGCCAGATTCTAAGAGTTTGCTACTTTCAAAAACGCAATCGAAACACAGTTCGAACTGGGTTTCCAAGATAGGTTGTGAAGACAAGGTGGCATTAATATGAAACAACGAAGATTTAGGTTTTTTCAATTCAGAACCTTGAAGAAGAGAATAAGGGCTTACAGAAGAAGCCCCAATTTCAGACTCAACCCTAGGAATGTCTAAAGGGTTTATATTTTCAGATAAAGAAATTGGGTTCTTGGGAACTTTATTTTTCTTCTTGCTGCTAGCCCCACCAGTATATTGGCGCAACAAAGCTTTTTCCCTTTCTTCTTCAGAAAGGGGCAAACCAAATAACCAATATCCAGCCCTAGGGGGGATAGTTTGGCGTAATCTTGCCTCTTCCTCAGGAGAGAAGTTCATGATAAATGAAGAACAACAAATTTTGCAAAAGAATTGAAGAATCAAGATATTCACAGCAAGAAAAGGAGAATGGCTGAAGAATCGAATTATTTATAGCAAAGGCGAAAAAACTCAGAAAATGATCCAGAAGATGAACAAAGAGGGAAAATGACCCAAGAAGAATCAACGAACTACAATCGAATTAAAATAAAAAGCCAAAAATTTCAATGGAAATGAAGGATACCTGTTTTGTGAAGATTTCTCAAAAACTCAGAAGATGAAACACTGAAAATGTCAGAACTAAGGGTTCGAAAGCACAGAATATTCAGAAGGAAGGTGCAAGAGAACAAGAAAACGCAAATGAAAAATAAGGGGATATATATAGATGCAAATGAGAATGAAAATGTAACCGTATGAATCATGTGAAACGTCGCATGAATGTGCAAGCGTAACCGTCGAAAGTGTGTGAAGCGTCACATATAGGGGCAAAAAAGACTATTCAATTCAAAATTTCATAATTAGCGCACAATATGAAACGACATAGCATTAAATGCGCGTGTGCATCGCAACGGGAAAATAGAACGTCAACAATGTACTACAGCAAATGATATGACAACTTGCAAAAAGTAACTTTAACACAAACGTTATCTATTCCTAAGGAGATGTGCCAACCCTTGTGAATGTCCAAATCCGGGGGGCAATATAGGATTGTATAAACCTGGTATATACAAAAGTTGGGATGTTGAAATGTATACAATACTCGGATGTGAACAGTCACAATTGTAATAAAGACACAACCCGGCATATACAAAGCCGAGATTAATGTCAACAAAAGAAGCAGAGATGGGGTAGGTAATGTGCGTAGATCAGAACCCGTCAGAGCTAGAAGAGGAAGATGTTAACTAATACACCTCGGCTGCCTAGAAGCCTAGACAACCGGGCTGGGGAGCAACTGTTACGGACCCAATAAATGGGCCTAATATAATGTCCCGTTATCGCGAAGCCCATTAAGGATTTGTTAACTCAAAATCTCAGTAATAACTAACTAAGGAGATCTCAACAACATGCACGATGGTTATCAAAGGAGATCCCAACAAGCAGATATTTTCAACAACAAGAGGTTATATCTTATATATCAGAAGGTTATATCGGATCTGAGAAAAAGGTGATAGTAACTAACCTAGAGGTAACACCCCTATATATATAAGAGGTATGCTCACAGGTATGATTATTCTCTCTCGAACCCTAATATATGTTGTCACCGTGCATACACATCACGCCCAAGATTAATATTGTTGTGTACGGTGATCTGCTTGACTTAGAGGTATCTTCTTCATAGATACCTTGGAGAGAGTTCTTGATCCAACATTAAAGTACTAGTTATACAGCTAGACATTGTTGTTCTCACCAACAGAACAAATAGCTTGCTACACCAACTACACTGTGTGTTAAATCCTATCAATCTAGGTCCAATTCCATAGTTTTTTACACCACGCCCAATGCATTACATCTTATACAAGAACCAAGGAATTTTCTTTTTTCTTCTTGAAAAGCTTTAACCTTTTAAAATATGTGGGAGATTGTTGTATATTTTTTTTATTAAATATTTCAAAAGGTTAAATCTTATAATAATTATATGAAATTATTTTTGTTTTAATGACATTAATGTCATATTTTAATTAGTTTTATTTCCCGTTTTAATGTGTATTAATATCATATTTGAATTGGTATTATTACCTATTTTAATAATATTAATCAACATCTATTTCTGATTGATTAACCTTATTCTAAAAAAGGGTTCAATCAGTCATGATGGATATCTCTTTTCCAGGGCCTTTGTTTTCCTTTTCCTATGTGAATTATTGGGTAGTCTCACAAAAAATCACTTGTCAAGTGTCCCAAAAATAGTTTTGGGAATAATTTGTTAAATCATAGAAAACTTGCACATATTAGGCGGATAAGTTATTGAGGACAGTGTAATTTTTACGCATCTCAAGTTTTTTTTAAACATATTGTTCATAGATAGTAATTATTGAATAGTCTATTCGTGGTTCATGAATCATTTTATACAAATCATGATTGAGTCTCAAATACAACATTTTATAAATTGAACTTATTTCTATTCAATTCTCATAAATCATAATATTTTCTATATTGTTAGAAATAAGGAGTGGATGATGTCAAGAAAATCTAACTTTATTGGTTGATCAGGGTGAATAAATTTTTGTAAACTCCAACATTATCTTCAATTCTCAAAAAAAAAAAAAAATGAATTGATGATTTAAGGCTACAACTTCTATTCACATTCTTCTAAATTTGATCCTAACAATTGATCAACTGCACAATATAATTTATTTAATAATTAATTATAAATCCAATTTACCAACTCTGCATTAACCAAAACATTTTCTATAGCCGTAAGAGTTGGAACTCAGAATTTTTTGTCACTAAGAAAGACATTCAGACAGACTTCTTAGAAAACCTCTTCATTTTATTTTTTTCATTTTTTTAGATTTAGAATAACCTTTTTATTCATTTTCAAATCGGCCAATGGCCCAATATAGAGCCAGACTAGACCTCAAAAATCACAAACCACAAGCATATACACCAAACCTGACCCATTTTGTCACCTCTACCATGTAAGTGAGGTACACATTCATTTTCAAATTCAAATTTTATTTTTCCTCAATTTTCTCCTGATAAATTTTTTCCAGTTCCCTTTTAGTCCATCCTATATTAAAAAGTGCATAGAAACATCCTTTTGATAAAATTCCCATTTACTTTGTTCTAGGAATATTTTAATTTGCAAAGGAAAACAAAATCAGAACTTGCAGAAAAAAAAACGAAAGGAAATTGAGTTAAGGTGAAGGTTTAAAGACAATAGAGCAAAAAATATATATCTGTAGCTCCACTTCTTTTTTTCCTATGCTTTACAATCACCACCAACTACATACATAACCTTTTCCTTGAGTTTCTCTATTATCTGCAGAAAAGACGGAACAAAGTGTCATTATAGAAAATTGCACCATGCAACACATGTTTGGATGCAGAGTTTCATGACTCACCAAACTAGAATGATTTGCCCAAGCTCTGACGGAGCTGGCAGCATTTCTGAGGTGAGAACAGTTCTTGGAATCAAAATTCAAATAATAAGTAGAGTTTTCATCAGCATCAGCAAGCCAGATATGGTTTGTATGGTCCTTTTCCTTTTTTATAAGATTACAGAAGCCAACCTGCATATAATGAAGATACAAGTTTCATCCAACTTAATAAAGTAATTCAACTTTAGACATGTTTTGCAAACTAGACAACCTACACACGTGACACTGACATTCAATTTGTTGTAACAATTGTTTCAGTGAAACCTAACCAGAAAAATCTATACACCTATATGTTAGTCTGCAACAATATGCCCAAAATACTGAGATCACATTTTTCAGTAGTGATGAGGGTATGAAGGATCAAGCAGTAACGACAGCTGATAAAAGCTAAATGATATTAGCACTTAGAAACAAGTTAAAGTTAATTGGTGGAAATAGATCATAATCCATATCCATAACGGATACATTCCAAATGGCAATAATAAGATAATGGATTGTAATTACCGTAGATCCTGCAAGGTTATAATTGATTGGAGGAAATGAATCATGATCAATCAATGGAGAGCAAAAGCAGATAGCAAGCAAGGAGTCGATTAGCTTTTCTGACTGTAAACCATTCATGATGGTTCCATCAGTCACAAAAACCCATTGCTTCTTTTGTTGATTTGATATATAAACCCCTTCCACATGCACAACATATGCAGTAATGTCAAACTCGCTGTGTAAAAAAAAAAAAAAGACAAGGCAATGTCAAATATTTTCTTGCTATCCTTTTTTATCTGATAGCAGACAGATATATATAAACAGACTAGAGCATCAACATACTTGGAAAGAGGCATGTCACCCAAGCTAGTCAATGGGATCGATTTTCTATTGCAGAAAAATGGCCTACAAATGACAAAAGTAAGATGGATCAGAATGTGTCATACCCAGAATAGAGCCTAGTAAAAATTCATTTTTTTCCCATCTTATTAAGATTGTTAGATACCTACTTAAACTGTTTCCTTGAATTAGAAGATAAAGGCAACCACTTGGTAGAAGATCCTCTAGTATGCAAGTCAAGGATATCAAAATCAGAACTTGATGGCATGAGTCCTGAAATGGCATATGCTCCTCCTTCCACCAACTCCTGACGCTGCACATTAGTTACACAGAAATTGTGAGAAATTTCATGATCTCCACAATAAACATTTAAAATAAGGTAATGGAATAAAGAAGATGAAGGTTATCATAATTAGCTAGCCATACATTAGAAAAAAAAATGCAAACAAAGTTACAACCACAGAATTATTGAATAATTATGAACACAAGGAAATATGGCAAATCCTTGCAATTGGCTCGCCAACCTCACCTGCTTCTCAGTTGGATTCCAGATTGTTACTATGCCTTCTTTAGGTTTGTCTTGTCGAGTTTTATAAGTTAAACCAACTACCCGTAACCTCATAAAAGGTGTGACTTCTCTATTTCCCAAGCCAGCATCTTTTAAAGCTTTTTCTATTGATTTTTCCATTTCTGATTGTCTGATTGCCTGAAGATGGATGTGAAATCATAAATATCTTTCTGCATATAGACTCCTAGTGAAATAGGAAACATAACCTTACATTTAATTTGGCCTTATAAGCAGCAAAAGAATTAAGCTGCTCTGGACTCATATCTGCCATTAGGAATTCAGGTTCTTCAGCTGTCTCCAGCATGTTATAAATCTTAGCACCTTCACTATCACTGTCATAATAAATATGTGACATTTCCTTCTGATACTCCGAAATGATGCCATCTACAACAGCAGAGCGTCTGTGTCCATATAGATGATCAGTCAAAGCACAAAACAAAATTCACATTATGGCTGTAAAAATAACAATTGCACCAGCATGATAAGCACATGAACATTTTTTTCTGGCTTTCCTATTTGCACACCAGTCACAGATCATATATTATAAATTTCCTATTTCATATTATTCTTATGCACTCTATTACAAAGCTAAATAAATTAAAATTTACTGTGGCAATAAATGTTTTATCTTAGACATATTAAGACAGTTATGTTGGGTCCCAATGACCACACAGTGACATCTATAGCCATCAAATTATATTATAATTCAGGTTTAATATTTATAATCAGTGCAGATGAAAAGTCCAATAACAAAATTGATGAAACCCTGTTCCTGTATTCTTGTTATTAGTAGCCCGGTTGTTTAATGGTTTTTCTATTGCAAACGGCCAATTCACATGTTACGAACCAAGCAGAAGGAAAAAATTTCATCTTCCATTAAGCATCCATTTGGAAGAGCTTATTTACAGCTTATTTGAACTTATCTAATGGCATAAGCACTTATGCAAGTATTAGGGACAGTTAATGATATGTCCATAAACTATTTCAAGTTTATTTCAATAAGCTCTCCAGGATGAGCTAAAGCTAGAAAATGAGCATACTTAGTTAACTTGTCCATGAAAATATCTGACCACGTGTGAGTGGGAACTGGGAGGGGTTTCAACAGTCCTACTGAATTAAAATTTTGAAGCTTATTCTGCTAACACACTTCACACTGTTGTACATACTGTTATCATCTTTTTCATCCCCTCCCAGAAAAACAGCCTTGCAATTCTTTTGAAAGTTTTGAAGTACCCAGAATGGCCCCCACAGCAGAATCATGAAATTCCCTAAGAATTTAGGGCATCCTAGAGGAGTTTTTGGAAACTGTTAGGCCCCAAAAGGAATCACGGACACCAGGGGAACAATTGGCCCATCAGTTATCTCATGCCTGGAAAGTTTACATGAGAAGAAATAAGGGGAAAATAGGTGAGAGTAGTGAGCTGGCAGAGAAAGAAAAAGGGGGAGAGAAAGAATTAGTAACTGATCATGGGAAAAGGGTTCAAATAGCTGATGGGCAGGGTAGTGGAGTATCTTTGGGGAATCATTTAGTTTGTTATGAATGGAGAGCACTAGCTCTCTGCAGGAGCTATGTTCTGGGGCAGTAGTCTGCTAGTGCTACTGTAATTTTCAGCATTCTACTAATACATATATGTTAGAACTGGACCAGAAACGCAAGAAAGAAGGAAGTGAATATTATTGATGAATTCACAGTTACAACAGAATTGAGTATATTCGAGGCACTCAACCTCCTACTAGTACCTTCCTACCTTTCTCTTCTCTGTCTCCTCTATTTATATCATTCTCCCTTAGTAACTAACTGACAGTTGTTTCAGTTAGTTAACTAACACTCAGTTCCCACTAATCAGCTTATAATCGAATCACTACTTAGCTTTCCTTCTATTATATATCTGCCCCCACCTATTCTTGTATCTATCAATACCCTCCCCTTCAAGATGGACCTTGTCCCCAAGGTCCAAGTGAGGAAAAATATTGCTGATCTCTTCCCAACTCTCCCAGCTATCTTCATGATGTGGAAGTCCTTGCCATTTAATGAGCACTTCCTGCTTCCCTCCTTCTGTTATTCTTGTTTTCATAATCTGCTCTGCTTGTACTTGCAGTTCTAAATTTTCATTCAAAACCTTGGGTAAGGGTTGAACCACACAGGTCGGTTTAATAGCTTTCTTAAGCAAAGATACATGGAATACAGGATGGATTCTGCTATCCTCTGGTAGCTCCAGCTTATAAGCTACTTCTCCTATTTTCTGAATCACTTTATAAGGACCGTAGAACCTTGGGCTTAATTTTTCATTTGGCTTCTTTGCCAAGGACTTCATTCTATAGGGCTGTAATTTTAAAAATACCGAATCTCCTTCTTGCAATTCTACTTCTCTTCTATGTTTATCAGCATACTTCTTCATCTGTTCCTGAGCTTTTACCAAATTCATCTTCAATTCCTGAATTAGCTCATCTCTGTCTCTGCTCATATTATTAATCTCTTCTACCTTAGAGGGTAAATTTGTTCCTTTAAGTAACAGTGGAGGTTCCTGCCCATACAAAGCTGTGAAAGGAGACATCTTTGTTGATCTGTTGTAATTAGTATTAAACCAAAACTCAGCCCATGCTAACATATCAGGCCACTGTTTTGGCTTAGTACCAGTTAAGCACCTTAAGTACACTTCCAGACATCTGTTTACCACTTCTGTTTGCCCATCAGTCTGAGGATGATATGCAGTACTCATCTTCAGCTGTGTGCCTGCTTGCTTAAACAGCTCCTTCCAAAACTGACTCATGAACAAGCTATCCCTGTCTGACACTATAGAATTTGGGAACCCATGCAATCTGACCACTTCCTTTATGAAAACCTCAGCAATTTCCTTGGCGGTATAAGGATGAGACAGTGCTAAAAAATGAGCATATTTTGTCAATCTATCCACTACTACTAAAATAGTGTCCTTGCCTTTTGCCTTAGGCAAACCACCAATGAAATCTAAAGATATATCAGTCCAAACCTTAGTAGGGACAGGCAAAGGCTGTAATAACCCTGCTGGAGATAAAGTGCTTGACTTATTCCTCTGACAGATTTCACACTCAGCTACATATTGCCTCACATCCTTCTTCATACCATGCCAAAATACCACACCAGCTACCCTCTTCAATGTCCTAAAGAACCCAGAATGTCCTCCTACAGGTGAATCATGCAGCTCTTTCAAAATTACAGGAATTCTAGATGAATTCCTAGCCAGTACCAACCTGCCCTTGTAATACAATCTTCCCCCTTTTATAGCATATCCTGCCTTCTCCACTGATTTAGTTAACAGCCCTTTGTATATTTCAAAAACTTGTTGATCATTCTGCAACTCCTTCTCCCAATCCCCCCAGTCTTCCTGCTGCACTACTGAAATGGCAGTGAAAGCAAATTGCCTTGAAAGGGCATCAGCTACTACATTCTCCCTTCCAGGCCTGTATTGGATTTCAAATTCATATCCAATCAGCTTAGTAGCCCATTTAAACTGGTCTTCATTCAAAAGCTTCTGCTCATTCAGAAATTTTAAACTTTTCTGATCTGTTTTAATTATAAATTTCCTTCCTAGCAAGTAGTGTTTCCATTTCTTGACTGCCAGCACTACAGCCATTAATTCCCTTTCATACACTGACTTAAGTTGACTTCTTCCTGACAAAGCTTTGCTCCAAAAGGCTAGGGGTTTTCCTTCTTGTAGTAACACTGCCCCTAACCCAGTTCCAGATGCATCTGTTTCTAACACAAACAGCTTAGAGAAATCTGGAACTTTTAAAATAGGCAGTTTTTTCATGGCTGTCTTTAACTGTTCAAAAGCAGCATCAGCCTCCTCTCCCCACTTGAAAGCATTCTTCTTTAATAAAGCATTTAATGGTTGAGCTATCCTCCCATAATTTTTTACAAACCTTCTATAATAACCAGTCAACCCTAAAAACCCTTTCAGCCCCTTAACATCTTTAGGTTTAGGCCACTTGGACATTGCTTCTAACTTGTTTTTATCAGCTTCCACCCCTCTACCAGAAATAATATGCCCTAAATATTCCAATGATCTCTGCCCAAAACTGCATTTTTTTCTATTCACATATAACTGCTGTTGCTGTAAGACTTGCAACACCGCTCTAACATGCATATTATGTGCTTCCAGAGTATCACTATATATGAGAATGTCATCAAAAAACACCAATACAAATTGCCTTAAGAATGGTCTCATTACCTCATTCATAAGGGCTTGGAAAGTAGCAGGAGCATTGGTTAGCCCAAAAGGCATAACCAAGAACTCATAATGTCCTTCATGAGTCCTAAAAGCTGTTTTCTGCACATCCTCTTCTTTCATCCTGATTTGGTGATATCCAGCCTTGAGGTCCAGCTTTGAAAACCACTCAGCCCCCCCAATTTCATCCAACAATTCTTCTATTATGGGCATGGGAAACCTATCAGGTACAGTGATTTTGTTCAGCACTCTGTAATCAACACAGAATCTCCAGCTTCCATCTTTTTTCTTCACCAATATTACAGGACTAGCATATGGACTAATGCTTGTCCTAATAATCCCTGCTGCCAACATATCTCTCACCAACTTTTCTATTTCATCTTTCTGATAATAGGGATATTTATAGGGTCTCAAATTAGGTATCTTATTCCCAGGCTGAATGTTGATACAATGATCTTTACTTCTATGAGGAGGCAAACTGTGAGGTGTCTGGAAAACCTCACTGAATTGCTCCAATGTTTCCACTATACATACAGGAACCTGCCCTCCTTCTTTGTTGATTTCTACAGCTTTCAATTCCACCACAAAGCCTTGATCTTCCTTCAGCCACACCCCCTGAATGGCTTTTAAACTGATGGCAGCCCTAATTAATTCTAGTTCAGCCTTCAAGCTTATTTCTTTTTCTTCCACCTTAACAGTCAATGTTAATTTTTCAAAATTAGCTCTTACTTCCCCTAAACTAGCCAGCCATTCCACTCCTAACACCAAGTCTGCCCCACCTAACTCAAACAGATAACAATCCTGCACAATATCCAATCCCGGCAGCTTAATTACCAAGCTCTTACACAGTCCTTGACATCTCACCTTGTGCCCATCACCTACTTCTACCGAATAGGGGTTAGTTTTGGTCACCTCCAATTTCAATTCCTTCACCAACTGTGTTGAAATAAAATTGTGAGTAGCTCCACAATCTATCAAGATCACCACCCTTCTATCCTTCAGCTGGCCCCACAATTTGAGGGATCTCTTTGTGGTAAACCCCTCAATACTGTGTAAACATAGTTGATACAGCTCTTCCCTTTCTTCCTCTGCTTTTTCTTCTTGTAATTCCTCTTCTTCCTCCTCTTCCTCCATCACCATCAATCTTAACTGCTTGTTTTTACACACATGTGTAGGGTGGTACTTCTCTTCACAGGTGAAACACTCCCCTTTCCTCATTTTTTCATTTACCTCCATTGGTGACAACTTGTGAAAGGTTCTTTTTCCCTTCCCACCCTCACTGCCAGTTTTATTTGCCATTCCAACCTCAGCCCCCTTTCCACCTACATTGGATCCCTCTTTCCAACTCTTTTGACCCCAAAAACTAGGCTTCTGTACAAATAATCCTTTCCCATTATTTCTTGGCAGTTTGGCCAAAACCCTTATTTTTTCTTCTACCTGTCTTGCCTTGCCCATAACCTCCATTAAATTTCTGGGGTCATGTAACCTCACTTCTGCACTTATTTTTTCTTTCAGACCCTTCAAGAAAACTTCCACCAAAATCCCCTCATCCAGCCCCTTTACGGTACCTACCAGCTTCTCAAATTGACTCACAAACTCTTGCACTGTTTCGTTTTGTTTCAAAGCTAATAAATTCTGGAATGGATTTCCTACCATGGATCCTTGGAACCGTTGGGTGATCGCCGCTACAAACCCTTCCCAAGATTGGTTCGGGTTGCGTTGTTCCCACCATTGGAACCATCCTAGAGCTTCGCCCTCCAAAGCAACCAACACCACCTCCATTCGCTCTTTATCGACAACTTCCTGCAACCTGAAGTAACGCTCAATTCTGGCCAGCCACCCAAACACGTCCTACCCTCCAAAAATCGGCATCTCCACACTTCTCCATCGCGACCTACCTTCACGCTCATTCCTCCGCGCTGTCTTGTTTGGTTCGCCGTCATGCGTGTCGCCAGGCAACGCCGATTTCTCCAGCGCCATGGCTAATCGCTGCACCATAGCCTCCATTGAACCAAATCGCGATTCCAACAGCTTGCGAGTCTCGTCAATTGCCTTCTCCATTGCGTCGATTCTTGCTTCCATTTTGTTGTTATTCTTCGAACCCATTCACCCTCCCAGCCCCAGAATCTGGAGCTCTGATACCAGTTGTTAGAACTGGACCAGAAACACAAGAAGTGAATATTATTGATGAATTCACAGTTACAACAGAATTGAGTATATTCGAGGCACTCAACCTCCTACTAGTACCTTCCTACCTTTCTCTTCTCTGTCTCCTCTATTTATATCATTCTCCCTTAGTAACTAACTGACAGTTGTTTCAGTTAGTTAACTAACACTCAATTCCCACTAATCAGCTTATAATCGAATCACTACTTAGCTTTCCTTCTATTATATATCTGCCCCCACCTATTCTTGTATCTATCAATATCTCAGATTCTTTCTTTTGTTCTGCTATATTTACCATGGTTGGTTTCAGTTTTGTATCAAAAACTACCAATCTCTCCTTGTAGTACAATCTGCCTTTGTTGAGACTGAATCCATTATGAGCACAGGGATCAGCCAACAATTCCTGCACTATCTTCCTCAGCTTGTCATCTTGGTGTTCTGTCTTCTTCCAAACAGTCCCACTCATAAACTTGCACGGCCAAAAGGGCTGAATATTGCAGTCAGCGGGAAGGAACATTTGCCGCTTATTCCCAATTCCCAGCTTCTACATGATTTCAAAGTTGAATCTCAATAGTTTTGAGATCCACCTTTGTTGCTCCTCTCCCATAAATCTCTGCTCAGACAGACATTTGAGACTTTTTTATGTGTATGCAGTACCACAAAATGCCTTCCCAATAGGTTATGCCTCCATTTCTGCAAAGCCAACACTACTGCCATTAATTTCTTCTCAGACAGAACAATTTTGAGCTCTCTGACAACGTTAGACTCGTGTATGCAACTAGCCTTCCCTCTTGCATAAGCACTGCACCAATGCCCTTTCTTGATGCATCGGTCTCACTCAATTAGAAATGCTTTTTCAAAGTTGGGGACTGCCTATATGGGAAGTGTTGCAACTGTTGTCTTAAGCTGATCAAAAGCAAGTTGAGCCTCCTCACCCCACGAAAAATTATTCTTAAGTAGTTGTATCAAGACCCCAAGCTATTTTCCCATAATTCTTCACAAATATTCTGTAATAATCAGGCAAGCCTAGGAACCGCATCACCCTTTCACTTCCTCGGGAATGGGCCAGTCCAACATACTCTTAATTTTTGTAGGTCTGTTGAAACTCCTTGCCCCAAGAAAATGTGTCCCAAGAACCTGATTCATGAGAGCTTGGAAGGTGGAAGGTGCATAGGTTAAGCCAAAGGACATAACCAAAAAAACTCATATTGTCCTTCATGGGTACATGATAGATACTCATTAGTTAGTTAATTAGTTGATTGTGCTAGAAATTAGTTAGTCAAAGAAATATGAAAGGTTATGTTAGAAAGAAGGGGAATGGTCCTATAACTGTTTAAGACCATTAAGAGTGGATTAATGTTAGCAAAAGAGTAGTTCATCATACAAAAATCACTGCATCACCCAATACGTCTAGTAGTTCATCTATTATGGGAATTGGAAATTTATCCGGTGTTTACTTGTCTATGGCCTGATAGTCTATACAAAATCTCCGCACAACATCCTTCTTGACAAGTATAACAGGGCTGCTGAAAGGGTTAGTGTTGGGCCTTACAGCACAAAGCATATCCGTTACAATCTTCTCTATCTCATTTTTTTGATAATTCATATACATGTGGGGGCAAATATTAGGATTTTGAGCCCTCTTCAAAATGATAGCATGATCCCAATCCCTTTTAGGAGGCAAGCCTCTCAATTCTCAGAAAGCATCATCAAAATTGGCTAATATTTTTTTATAAAGGAAAATTGTTTTTTCCCCTCATTCTGCAGCTCATTCATTGACCAGAATGTTGCAAGAAGCTTGTGCCTTGCAAAGGGAAGGATCCCCTCTCAACACTTACTCCCTTTGTCTCCACACTTAATGGACAAAATTCTGAAATTAGCTCCTATGCTCTCTAAGCAAGCTAACCAATGCATCCCCAAAATTACCTCTATACCTCCTTTTACATTCAAGTTTACTTGCTTGCAAATTCCATGATTCCTTACCTTAGCTCCTTTTCTCACTTTAGAAACCTATTTAGGGGTATCTTCTATCTTCAGCCTCAATTCCTTCACTATATGCTTGCATATAAAAGATTAGTAGCTCCACAATCCATTAGCACCAACACCCTCCTTTCTCCAATATGTCCCTGTGTCTTAAAGAATTGATTAGAGTTATTCCCTCCATACTTGTCAAAGAGAACACATCTCACCGACCTCCTCCTTCCCCAAATTGTTTCTTCTCGCCATTTCCTCCTTCCAATGGTTTGGGTTCCAGAGCTACTCTTCCTCTTTGCTTCTTGCCTGGAAGTAACTACTTTGCTTTTGTTGGGCTCCAAAATGTTTTTCCCATGGAGCTTCCCCTTCCACCCTTTCTTCTCATCTGCTGCTAGCCCACCTCTGCAAAAAGAGAAGTTTTTCTCCTCCAATAGCAAGGCACTTTTCAACAACTTGAATAAAGACTGAGTCATGCATCTTCAATTCTCCTCCTTCAGCCCATTCAAGAAAATGCTCACCAGCATGACTCGCTCTTCTTTCTTTAGTGGAGCTATGAACTGCCCAAATTTCTCTTTGTACTCCATCACCAACCCAGTTTATTTGATACTCATCAAAGGGTTCATGGATAAAACCATCGTTGGTTGAATCTGCAAAATCACTGGGCTCTTGAACTCCTCCCTGTTCACATGTGTGGCCTGTTCCTCTCACCATAAGTACCATTTCAAGGCCTGATCCTCCAATGCAATCACTACTGTGTCAAGATTCTTTTCCTCTCACGTGTCGTCTCCCTTAAACACCAAAACCTCCATCCTTCTCCCTCATGCCATATATTGGGCATCAAGATCACCCTCCTCCCTCCTTCGAGATTGCAAGCGCAGCAGCCAGCCAATTTGGCTCTCATTACTTCCTCCCTCCTTAACCCGTGTCCATCACAATTGCCCTTGTGAACAGAATCTCTCTGCAATGCAGCATCTGCTGGAATTCATTTATCTGCACCATACTCTCAGTCCTCTGCTCCTGTAGATTGCGCTCCTATCCTTCCATTCTAGATTCCATTGTTGCTCTAATTGAAAGCTTTGATACCAATTGATAAGTATCAGAAAATGAAACAGAACTGAGTCTGAATTCATTAATGGACATATAGGCATGTATCAGGGTGAGGCAGGTCCTGGGTTTCTGAATTACAAAAGGAAAAGTGAAAACAAGATAAGAAGCAAAGCCTAGGCAATTAGAGTGCCAGCCTCTCCCAAAAGTCCCACTAATTCCTAGACTCCGTTCTCTCTCTTCTCACCACACGATGCAACTTCCGCACCACTACCCACTACTACCTAGCTATGCAGTTATTGCACCTTTCTCTCCTAATTCAGATTAGGTGCATTGCACCTGCATACCAAATCAGGCGCACCCTTCTATTGGGCCTCCTCTCATATACTTTAGTTATTGTGGATCTAAGGTCTGCATCAGTCATTAAGAAGAAACATCCTAATCAGACAAAGAAAAAAGAGGCAATAGATGGGTG
Organism: Glycine latifolia; assembly: GCA_013407115.1. Lineage (NCBI taxonomy): Eukaryota > Viridiplantae > Streptophyta > Magnoliopsida > Fabales > Fabaceae > Glycine > Glycine latifolia. The sequence goes on along the minus strand of QARZ01040666.1, from coordinate 27,860 downwards.
AATGTTAAGAATTTAAGATATTAAGCTGACACACAAACCCAATTGACAGTATGCCAAAGGAGCTGAAGTGTTGTGTGAGGAGGGAGAAAAAGAATGTTCCAGAAAAAGAGTGAATTTGAGGCAGGGGCAATGTCAGCTAGTTACCGAGGCGGGATTTTATGAGGGGGGTTTTCCATAAGGAACTTAAGGGGTATGAGAATAATTTCTGTTATTGTGATTGTGAGTATTCTCCCACTGAGGAGCTGCTACTTTTGTGTTTCTTATGAATAACAATAGAGACAGATGGATAGTCTAAGAAGTCACCTCTGATTGTACAGCTCCATCATTTTATTCTCCATCCTCTCTGACATGACAACAGACCGCCCACTGCTTAACCTAATGAGTAAAACAATTATCAACATTTTTCATTGCATAATTAGAGTATATTTCTGAAAAGGATTTTACTGGAGTGAAGTTGTAGTACGTGTTTTATTGGAAGTTACCTTTCCTTGAAAAGAATGGGATATATGCGGGTAATTCCAGCCAAAGTTTGCGGTACTAGACCACCATTGCTTTTTATGCATCTGAAAGCCAAAGGAGGACCGGCAATTTTACCTGCCAATTAGCTCAAAAAAATAAGCACAAGGAACAAGATGCTACTTTTCTGCAAAATTGACTACATTAACATCCACGTAATAAAAGATGCTTACAAAATCCCAACCGTTCAGCCCAGTGAGCTCTATATGTTCCATTTATGTGCAGCAATAAACTAACTGTTGATGACACCTGAAATTACAACAGAATATGAAGAAACCATCTGATAGGATATATACATATTACTATATCATAATCCTAAGCTATAGAAAACCTCAAGGGGTGAAACTGGCCCATTCCAGCCACATAATCCTGCTCCCAAGATCTGCACAAGACATATGTAAACAGAATTGAACCTTATAAAAGTAGAATAATCAAGGAAAGTAAGATAAACAACAAATACAGACAACACATTACTCGAAGCTTCTGTCCCACAAACAATCTTCCAGCAGCATGCTGCTTTAACAATGGAACATCTAAAATAGCATTCATCAAATACCTGCAAGGGGAATCATTTTGTATGTCAGGGACACTCATATATCTTGCAAGCAGACAGCATGATAGTTGAAATTCTTACCATCCATCAGTTAATTCAACTTTTACTGCTGCTGCTTTCTGAGTCCCAGTTTGTGTTTCAAAACAAGTCCCACTTTCTGTTGCATGACTAGAGCAAATATTTGAAATGCATAAAATCATCATTGAAGAAGGCGGTGCATCCCCTTCAAGAATTTTCTTGATGGTAGACCGGTGGCCATGATTCACTTCTCTCTCATATCTACAGACCAAATGTCATCATAAGTTTTATCATTTCTATAGAACAAAGTATGCTGTCTTAGAACAGTCACATACCTGTACTTCAGTTCCTCGAGCACATTAGTTACTGTCAAAAACTTTCCAGCAGAACTAGCTGGATAGTATCTCTCATAGCATGCCAATTTCCAAACAATCCACTTGTAATGATTCGTGACCCACCTAGCATTGTGCAATGGTAAAAGTAAAACTAAGATAAAAACACTGTTTGAGAGCAACTAGTAATACATATGAAAAACACCAAAGAGCACCGTAAGTACCACACTCCTCTAAATTATAAAATGTAACCACAAAAGAGCTTAAATTCAATAATGTGTTTCCATGTAATTCAGATAACAATTGAATATACCAGGTTGCAATGACTTTCTTACACACTTCAATGTAACTAGCTAACTGACCTAGCCTTGTACAAATCAAAAACCACATGGCAAAGTTACTCATTAACAAGTTTCACAGATACTGGAAGCAAACGCTCAGGATAGAAGCAATTTACTCTTTAGTAGCAAAATGCATGGAAGCTCCATGGTGAGCCAATAGATGGACAAAAGCTTCTGCTCCCATACCATTATCACCAGATCTTTCATAAAACACATACTTTTCTGCATTAACTGATGTGACCTGCCTGCTCAGGTTTGGAAAATGCTGAAACAAAATTCATTTCAGTGCACAAAATGTTGCTAGTGCCAAGATTATCATGTCCCAGCAGAAATATACAGATTACACTCACCGCTTTCTCCTCTAATGAAGGCACAACAAAAAAATCCTTGATGTGCATCCTTGGATACTGAAATGGATATCGGATAGAAACCTCTCTTTTGCATCCAGAAACACCAGAGCACAATTGAGACAAATCTGAAGATGAAATGTCTCAAATAGCTATTGCAACTAATAAAAATGGAAGGAAAAGGAATGTACTAAAGATTCTTAACCTATGCTTACCATGAGGAGATTTTCCAATATCCTGTTCTAAAGGAACAGAATTTTGGGAACTTCGAGGCTTTTTAAAGGGAGAAACAGTTACACGCAATCCTAATCTCCGTTTTCCACTAGCAGGTTGCCTATTGTTTGTTTGATCTGTGTTAGTGGTATTGGAAACATCAACCACTGGCCTGCTTATTGATACACCGTGTGTATCTATTTTTGAAGAAAAACCATTCAATGAAGAATCATGTACTGCTGAATGTGGTGCTTGGTTCCAGCCATACAGAGGTTTCTTCTGTCCAAAAGCATTGGTACTTTTCAAGCTATTATAATCACTCTCTTCACCAACAGCATCAAATTCCGTTATTAAGTTATTCCCATCACCTTCACAAGGAAACTTGGGTGGCAAGTCTCTTTGTCTAGAAGACTGCGAGGGGAAAGTGAAACTCTGCGCCTTACAATTGCTCCTCGCCGGTGTTAAAACCTGACGAACCAAAGGAGTGTTACAATCACCTCTTTCACTAGAGGCAGCCATGTCCGCTTGCCTCTTAAACGGAAACATCGAACTGCCAGCATCCCCTCCCTCAAACAAATCTCCCACATCGCCAAGAAGGCTTCGAGCACGCTGCAGCGCATCCTTGGAAATGGATATAGACCTTCCACCTGCAGTGAGGAATTTAATTGGAGCCTGCTTGTATGCATCTGTTTCTTCAAAACCATTCTTCTTCAATGCGGGACAACTACCACCAACAGAAGGACTGTCCATAACTCTATGCAGCTTCAATTGAGACGATTCATCTTCTTCCTCTTGTCGTTGCTTTGGTTTTTCGCCAATCGCGTGCAATTTATTCGTACGGTGAGGACTTTGGATGCTACTGTCAATAGTGTCTAGCAGTGTCTTTGCTCTAAACAGACCGCTGGAAGATATGGTAACTTTTTTCCCAGAGCCGGTCGTGAAAAGGGAATTCGAGAAGCCGAAACCATCATCTAGCACACGCTCTTCACCTAAAATTTAGTAATCAGAAACTCATATTTAAAATAAAATAAAAGAATAACGAGGTTTTTGAATAATTAATTAAACTATAAACTCGTGTTCGAGCAAAGCATTACCTCGACCTCGAGCAACGGCGTCGTCTTGGAGGGGAAGAGTTGGAGTGCCTGCGAGAAAAAGGATTGGTAAAATAAAATAAAATAAAAAAAGAGGAAAAGGAAAAGAATGTATTTGGAAATAGAAAAAAGAGATTGAGGAATGGGAACCTTGGCGAAGAAGATCTTGCATGGAAGGGAGGGGAAAGGAGGGAGGTGAAGCGTGTTGGTGGGTGGTGGTGGTGATGCGTTGCCAGTGGAAATTGTTTGGGGAGTTGGAGAGAATCTGCCATGTACACATTGTTTTCTCTACTTCGTTCGCATTTGTGGTGGGGAAAGGGAAGTCACGCGTTAGGGATTTTTATGAAATAGGAGTATGAAAATTTTGGGCGGGAAAGCTTCAATGCTAAACTTGACGGAGGGAAATTGAATCGCTGCTGCTTGTTCGCTCGCTCGTACACTGTTTCACGAGCATTTTACCTATTTTTGAAATGAGAAATGTTATTTGAAAGTTTAATACGATGAATATTTATTTTTGTATAATTAAATCCTATGTTATTATATTTAAATTCATCATGTTTTTTAATTCTTAAAATTTCTGATAAATTCATTTTTTATCCTCCCAGTTTAAAAAATATACTGTATATTTTAATCTCTCAATTCTTTAAAAAAAATACATTTTTTTCTCTCTAGTATTCAATGAGTTAACAAAATAAAATCATACAAAAATAATGATGTAGTGTTATAAGTATTTCACACTAATATAAAAATTTTGGTGGAGTATACTGTGCACAACAATGCACAATTAATATTAATTCTTAGATTTATTATTAAAATATTTCAATGAGTGAGATTAAAATTAAATAATTTGTTGATGAGTAAAAAAATAGACAACTTTGTTCTTATTCTCTTCATCACAACATATCCCACCCCATGTTCCATGTCCCTCCACTCCTTTGCAACATCCCTTGTCACGGATCCCTTTGACCACTCCTCCCTCTTCCACCTTGTTAAGGCTGGAAAGTAATTAAATTGAGTCGAGCTCAATTCACTTCAACTTGAACTATATATACACGTCTGAGTCGAGCTTAATTCGTGAATAATTCATTAACTCGAATCACATGAACCAATAATCAAATTTTTAAATCATATACATTTCAAATTTTTAATTTATCAGTAGATTTTAGATAAAATAATTGTTTATTTTTTTATTAAAAAAAAAGAAAAAATTGGACTTATTTTATTAGCTTTGTAGAGCCACAAGGTATGACACAAAAACAACATAATTACAACCAAAGTCTGCATAAATAAAAATTACTCCACCTTGCATATAACCTAATCAATAATATAGACACACACACACACACACACACACACACACATATATATATAGTTGGTTCATGAACTAAATGAGTCGAACTATACACGGTTCAAGTTTGGCTCATTTATTTAACGAGCTTAATTTTTAGCTCAAGTACAAGTTATTTGATTCATGAATCTAATTCAATGAGCTGATTATCGAATCAAATTTCAAACTATTTACAAGTTGATTCAGTTGATTGTCACCCCTAACTCCTCGCCATCCTCAATGCCTACCAAGTTGTCAATGAGCACCTCTCATACCACCACCTCTCGTCACCCTTGTTGACATCCTCTGCTACCACATCATCCTCCAATTCCTCCCTGTTGGTTTCAAAGAAAGCACTTGAAGAATGGACAAGAGATCAAGCTTGGTTTTGAAGCTTTCAACATGCCTTGAAGACTTGAAGAATAAATTGTAAATTGATTGTAAAGGAAGAAGCATCCCTGGTGATCCAAGTGCATTGCATTCATATCATTCATTTAGATTTTTAATTAGAGTCATAGAATTAACAAGGCTTTGATAAATTGATTCAGCGTTTAAATTGAAACTAAGGTTTTTGGAAAAATACTGTTTTACACTATT